>APFE031535298.1:203717-293002 GCA_000404065.3 Pinus taeda | reverse complement strand
TGCAGCAGGTTACTCATCTTTCAAGATTGACATTTTTACATGCCAAATATGTCATTGTTTGCATACTGCAATGTTCCATATTTGCTACAGATGCCAGAAAAGGATGCCAGGAGAATGTGCCACTTCATGTGCCACTGCTGTGTTCCAATTTTGATATACTATTCCATTTTGAAGAAGTCTCGGTTAAAGGGAGGTCCAAACAGTTTAATCTTGGTCTCCCTAGGTTTCAATTTTCTGTTTTAGAATATAGAGAATTAACATCTGTCCGAACAGCTTAATCTTGGTAGATTCCTTGATAGGTAGAGAAGCAAGGGTGCTCAACAGCCTAATCTGAGCCCTAGATGAAATAAGTGTAGATATAGATAGGAAGACAGTAAAAGAAAAAGTTGAAAAGCTGGGTTTGCTAGCTCAAGTGCACCCAATCCAAAAAGAAGAAAAAATGCTAGATAACTAGGTTGGGTAGGTAGTTTTGTGGCCACAAAACCAATGATTGTGATCAGTTTTGTGTTTTCAAGTGCTATATCTATTTAAATCACAATTGCAAGGAAAAAAATCCTTTTGAAGGAATCAAGCGAGGCATGTCTAACTCCCCCTTCTTCCTCCTTCCCCAAATCGTTCACTAATTTCGCCAAAAGAGGTCAAGATCTTCTTGATATCTCTTAAATCCATCATGTTTCATATCATTTCCCTAAGTAAAGATTTGCTTTACTTAAAAGAGTGTTCATATGTCCTCTACAAAGTTCAACCCCCCCTTTTTTAAAGCCTAAGACCTCTAAACTTAGCTCTTTCTTGTCACAAACCATATTAATTTCTAACTCTATTATATAGCTCCCTGTCTATTTTCCCCTTCCCCTACTAAAAACTATGTTAATAACTCCCCTATATATTTATCCCTTCCCCCCTGGTTGAAAGATAACCATAAGTACACTTGGGAATTGCTAAGTTTTTTCTGAAACATGGCAAGAACCCTCATCTTGCCCCTTTGAAACCATCTTCCAATGCAATGGACTCCTTCCAAAGCATGAAATTCTTCCTTTCTAGGTGATCGGACCCTCCCGAGGCCTCAAATAAGCTTCAAAAATGTATATACCTTTCTTTCGATCGCAATAATCCTCGCCGACTGCCTTAACATTCTTCGGATCGATTGAATGTTCTAGGCTTCGTGCCCCTGTTTCTTTGCAGCCTGTAGGGATCCCTTCACTGGTGTTGTATCTACCCGGGGTTTTGCTACGGGCTTGGCGAAGCTTCTTGACGCTGACTTCTTTATGCGATGGCAAGAATGTTGCTCGGCCGGGGTTACTTAGTCCATTTCGCTATTCCGGTAACGCCAGAAGAGGCAGGCTCACTTAGGGTATCCGAAGAAGCATTATCGGGGAAGCTGGAGATTTGCCAAGCCGATCTCTTGGATTATCGCAGCGTTTTCGGCAACATCAATGGCGGCTTTGGAGTCTTCCATGTCCCTGCGCCCTGTGATCATCTGGATGGATTATAGGAGTATCCGATTTGTGCGGCATACGGGTGCTCAACGAAACGCAGTCCTAGCTTCAGATCTGACAAAGATCTGCCAGATCTGGCCACCCAGAAGGCAGAAAAGACCACGCTCTGGCCAGATCCAGAGATCTGCATGGGGTCAAGACCCTCATCTGACTTCTTTCAGATCCAAATTTCTCAGCCTTCAGGCAGAACCATCATGCAATGGGTCAACCCTTCAGATCTGGTGCAGGAATTCAAACTGAATCTAGAGCGCAGAATGGGGATCCCATCAAACCTTCTGCGAATTCTCTTTCAAGGTAAACAACTTGAAGACCCTCTTCCCCTCTCTTCTTACAGCATTTCCAGGAACAGCTTGGTGGTGGCGACCCTTCGTTTGAGAGGAGGTGCAGCGGGACAATCTTCCTCTACTCGACCTTTCTCTTACAAAGACGCAGTTCACTCTGAGAACCCAAAACCCCCGGAAGCCCTTAAATCTAAGGCCTTCTTGGTTGACAAGATTGAAGAAGTTCCCTTTGTGGAACTCATAAATGAAGATCTGGCTTCCCAACATCAAGATTTTGCAGAAAGAGCCATCATTTGCAGATATAATGGATTATGGTCGCGATCTCAGGATCTCTATGCATGGATCCATGCAAACTAGACACATCACTATAAGATCTTTTTTTGTTCGAAAGGTTATTTCATTGTTCTATTTGATAACTCTAAGCACTATGAAAAGGCCTTAGCAGAGGGCCCTTGGTTCATGGGAACTGCAGGGCTATTTTTGACTCCTTGGTTCCCAGATTTTGATCCAACCACTGCAGTCATAACCAAGACACCGGTATGGATTCGGCTTCCAAATTTACCTGCCCACCTATGGAGTACTCGAGTCTTCAGAGCTATAGGAGACACCTTGGGCAGCTTCATCCGTGGAGATTTATGGCGGGAATCCAAAGGTCTCTACTCATATGCAAGAATATGTGTGGAGTTAGATCTAAGTAAAGGTCTTCCAGAACAAATCAATCTCAAGATAAACGACTTTGTCTGGACCCAAACAATGGATTACGAGAATACAACTTTTCGATGCCGCCATTGCCACCAATCTGGGCATTTGCAGAATACATGCCCATCTCGGCTGGCAAAGAAGAACAAGGCCAACGTCTCCAAGCCCAAGTCCAAACGATGGGCTCCATGCTCTCCTCCTCCAGTCGCGGATTCTGACTCCTCCAACTCTGAAGATGAAGATAGCGATGAAGAATTGAATCAGGCCCCTCATTTCGTGGCCCCTTCCACCGATGGTCTGGCACCTTCCTCCGACTCAGCCATTGCTCAGAAACGTGTACATTTGTCCTCCTCCTCGGATTCTGAAAAGGAGGGCTCCCCTGTGGAGGACCCCAATCTTCAAGTTGTAATCGCTCATCCACCCCAAAATGGTTGGGTTGAAGTTAAAAAAAGGAAAGGGAAAAAGCTTCGTGTTGAAGCCTCTACCCTTTCAGGGTAGCTTTCAACGCTTCTTAAGATGCCAGTGCTTTGTTGTAGCTCCTTGCTTGCTTAACTCCTTCTCCGGAACTGAGGTTGATAGTCCTATCATTTCCGGTTGCCGATATCCTGCATCTCTGGAATGTAACCTCTTGTACGATATTTTTTGCTTAATAGAATTAGTCTTTATCGAGAAAAAAAAAACATTCTTCTGATCCCTTTGGATTCCCCTCCGACGTGATTATCAATCTCGCAGGCCTCAAAGTAATGTTGCCCATTCTTGTACTCCCCGATGGACGCTCCGCCGATACCATCTCGCAAATCGGCATATCGCAATACTATATGCCACATATATATGCCCACTCCCCTTTTTACCGATGCGATATCACAAGTCGGCAATCGGTGGTCGCAAGAATCACGTTCCCTAAGTACATGCCACTTCCTCTTGCCCCGGCGCGACATTTCCATTGCATCAAAGGAACATATCGCATAAAAAATGCTTCCTCACAGCATGCCTCCATTCATTCATATATTTCACTTAAAACATGATTTATAATTAAAACAGGTTTTACTACAAATTCATCGCAGATCGCAGCATTTCATTTATCGCTATCGCATTGCAAAAGCATATAAGGCACCGCACCATTTAACACTCTATCGCGTCACCCTGCCACATCACCCCACAGAGGTCATCCGTCATACCAGGACCCACCATTGATGTCATGCTGATGTCACCCGCCAAAGAAGGGCGCGCAAGCACGAAAAAACATCTTAAGAGGCCCGGATTCAAATTCTGAGGCAGTTTTCGATGCGCGATTAGTGCTACAGGAAATGGGCCATATTGGAGAATCTTTAGGGAATCTTTTGATTCCATAGCCGTTTTTGCGCCGAAAAGAGCAAAAAAGGCTCGATTTTGTAGTTTTAAACGTATCATAAGAAAGAGAAAGACCCGGTTCAGGCATTAAAGAGTATCAGAGCAGATGTGAAGCCAAAATCCATGTGAAAGAGTATCAGTGTTGCGGTGAAGTGTATCAGTGAAGATCTTTTCAGGGCTCGAGGTGAATAAAACATTAAAAGAAATCCTTGAAAGTCAAGAAGCAGTTAAGGAACCATTCAAAGCTCATCATCACAATAACTGCACATTAAAACTCACATAAGATCAATAGACCAAAGCTCAAAGCTCAGTTATTGCAACAGCACTGCACCAAGTCACAGAAGACACTACATTAACTTTTTTGATTCAGTTGCTTTTGACACAGCTCAATAGATATTTTATTTGCATTTAATTTCAGCACAAGTTTAGGTTTTAAAAACCTTTTTCCCGCAGACCTGTTTAGGTCGGTTGTAATAAATACTTCTGGATATTTTACCTATAAAGAGGGCCCTGAACAATGTAACAAGGGTTGGTTTTTGTTGGTTGGATGTTTTGCCTGAGCAGAGACTCGCACTGTATATTTGATAATTTCTATAATCAAAGATTGCTTACGAGCTCGGAGAATGAATTGTGTACTGTGTTTAATGGTTGAAGAGTGATTATGGAATTCTTGTGCTGATACATGACTCGATAAGTGTTTCTTACCTCTGTCTTTCCATGCATATATCATTATCTAAGCAGCAGAAAGAAATATTAGCTTAGAACTTGTTTAATTGCACTCTATGCTCAATTTTTGTTGTTTCTTTATGTTTTTCATCTGTTTTAGGCATAAATATGAATTCCATCTGGCTCATGTTTGCCCTAATTCACCATGTATGACACTTATCTAGGAATTCTTAACTGCCCCTAGATAGAGCTCATTTTCCTTCCCTCTGTTAAGCTGATTGAGAGATTCTTAATTGCCTCTCATTCCTTACATTTCACCCCATCTCTTTAGCTTGAAGGTTGTTTCATGTGCAGCTACCTTGCTCCATATTCCTCTTGTGATCAAGAAAGCCTACCTGTGATCCTACTCCTTGACTCCATGCCCAATGGTCTGAAACTTATCACTCTATGCATGCCTCTATGCTTGAACGCATCTTCCTTCCATTCAAACGCCGTCCAAACCTACACAAAACCCATTGAACCCAACAGCTAGCCTAAAATCATCATCAACAAAGCTAACTCATCAAGAGAGAGCCCTCTCTGATTACAGGTGGGCTAGAACCTGTAATCCAAAGATTGGTTTGTGGTTACCTCAGCCGTATCCCTTCAGGAGCTTAGGGACCACCTGAGTGATAACAGGTCCCTCTTGAGAGTGTGGGTGGTGGACTCTTTAAAGATCCCGCCCTTATGGGTGTTTTTTTGCTCCCACCTCCCAATGTCATCCCCATTAATATGATTTCTATTCGCTCTGATCCATGGGTTCTTCCCCCTCCTGATCAGATAGACTCCTGGGGTGATGAGATGTTGTTGAGTCTTTCCAAGCTCAACTACATCGAAATTATTTTTGCATCGGCTCCAGCCTCTGAACCTACTCCTTTGAGCAGAGCTCTCGACTCGTACATGCAGCCCCCTTGGCTTGGAGATAGCGCTTCTTCGAACCCGTTACAGGAAATTTTTCCTTCTAATGAAGCGATCGTTGAGACCATGTCTTTCGAGGAACCTCCTTGGCCTAATCATCACCATCGTTCCTCATTTCTCCCTACCCATTGGGAAATGCTTGCTTGTCTTGAGCGGTTTGCTTCTTGTTTCCCTTTTCAACCTTTTCAGACACCTATTCAGATTTACCAAGTGTCTTCTGAAGGGAACATGGGGAACATCATGCAAACCCAGCCTATCGACATCTATGTTCAACCAGGGATTGTCGAGCACATCCATGTTGGAGTAACTTGTACTCCAGAGGAGATCGTCTCTATACAGGTCTCTTTCGTGAATTTCGTGATGTGTTTGCATAGTCTTATGAAGAGATGCCCAGCATTGATCCTAGTATTATGGTGCATGAGATACCTACCTATCTGGGCGCCAAACCTGTCCGACAGCGTCTGCACCCTGTGCACCCCCGAAAGGCTACAACTATTAAGGCGGAAGTGGAAAATCTTCTCAAAGATGGTTTTATTTACCCCATCCCCCTCACAGACTGGGTCTCTAATATTGTCCCTGTTACTAAAAAACAGGGCACTATCAGGGTATGTGTTGACTAGCGATATATTAATCGAGCTTGTCCTAAAGATAACTTCCCTATACCATTCATTGACCAACTCATTGATGAGTGTGTCGGAAGTGCAATATACTTGTTCATGGACAGTTTTTCTAGTTATAACTAGATTAATATCGCCCCCGCCAATCAACACAAGACCGCCTTTATCTGTCCATGGGGCAATTTCACTTATAAGAAACTCCCTTTCGGCTTAAAGAATTTTGGTGCCACCTTCCAACGCATGATGTCATATGCGTTCCATGATATTTGACACATAGCGCAACCTTACCTGGATGACCTTCTGGCTCATTCGGTAAGGCGTCAAGACCATCCCACCCACCTTCACGAAATTTTTCTTTGTTGTAGACAATATCGTATTCAGCTCAATCAAAATAAGTGTGTCTTCTGTGTCGAGTCTGGCAGACTTCTTGGGTTCATCATCTCCTGAGAGGGTATCCATTTAGATCCTCTTAAAGTCAAAGCCATCCTGAACTTCCTCCCCCTGCTTCCTTGTAGCAATTGCAGAGCTTGCAGGGAAAAGCAAACTTTTTATGACGATTCATTCTGAATTATGCCGAAGTGGCTAAGGGCTATACGCGACTATTGAAGCACGACACTCATTTTCATTGGGATGCAACTGCCCAAGAGTCATTCGAGCGTCTCAAGGTTCTCCTTGTTTCTGCTCCTCTATTACGTCCCCCTAACTATCACCGGGACTACACTCTTTACTTAGCCGCTGCTGACACCACTATCGGCATGGTTCTCGTTCAAGATGATGATGATGGCATTGAGCATGTCGTTTATTATCTTAGCCGCAATTTACTTGATACGGAAACTCGCTATGCCCATGTTGACAAGTTGGCATTGGTTGTTGTTTGTGCCATCCAACGTTTTCGCCATTACATATTATTGCGTACCATGATGGTGATTTCTGATTGCAACCCGATGATGTACATTTTGTCACGTCAATTACTGGGGGGCAAATACTCGAAGTGGATTGTTATCCTCCAAGAGTTCGACTTGGAGTTCACCACTGCCAAGTCTAAGAAGTCCCTCGTCTTTGCTAAGTTTCTTTGCTCTTTGCCATCTGTTACCGCACCCTCTCGATTAGAGGATCATATTCCGGATGAAACTCTGTTCTTGATTAGCACCCTCGACCCCTGGTACGGGGATATCATTGTCTATCTCCAAACATCCTCTTTTCGTCCCAATTTGTCCAAGGACGCTCGGCGATAGATTCGCCATCAGTCTCAACCTTATCACGTTATTGGGGACACCCTGTACCGACTCGACACTGACTCTATCCTCCGTCGATGTTTAACCCTCGACAAAGCCGAACAATTTTTAAATCACTGCCATTTTGGCGCTTGTGGTGGTCACATGTCCAGATATACCACTACTTCAGAAAATTCTTCGTGGTGGTTGATTTTGGCCCTCCATCTTTAAGGATTGCATTCTTGCTATCCGTTCTTGTCATGAGTGCCAAATCTACCAATAGAAAATGCGCGCGCCTCCTTCTCAATTGCATTGTGTTGTTACCGTCGGCCCTTTTGCCAAATGGGGCATTGATTATATGACCTGTAACCCTCACTCAGCCAGGGGGCATGGGTATATCATCGTTGTCGTTGATTATTTTACAAAATGGGCCGAGGCGATGCCTACACTATCTGAACAGGTCACACAGCGGCACAATTTTTGTTCAATCATGTTATCTCACGATTCGGAGTCCCTCAGGCTATCGTCACTAATCACGGAAAACATTTCCGTAATCATACGATGACCGAGTTAACAACCCAGTTGGGCCTGCGACATGATAGCTCGACACCATACTATCCTCAGGCCAACAGTCAAGTGGAAGTTGTCAACAAAGTTCTAGTTACAATGCTTCAATGTACCATCAGCATGAATAAGTCCAACTGGCATTCGATGTTGTTCTCCGCCTTATGGGCCTACCGAACTTCAGTGAAGGATGCCACCGGGTTCACCCCGTTCCATTTGGTTTATGGTCTGGAAGCTACCCTTCCCATTGAGTGTGAGATCCCCTCTCTGAAATTAGCCGTCAAATTACTCCCCAACACTACTCCGGTAGAAGAACGCCTTCTCTACTTAGAGCGACTAGGCGAGACCCGTTGACTAGCCTTTCTAGCTATTGAAGCATAGAAGAAGAGAGTGAAAACTCACTTTTATCATATTGTTCATCCTCGTTCTTTCATTGAAGGAGATTTAGTCATGCTCTATGATCAAGCGAATGATAAGCTGGGGGCAAGCAAATTCAAGCCTATGTGGCACGAGCCTTATATTGTAAAATGAGTTTTGCAAAAAGGGGCCTACGAGCTGATTGATTATGAAGGGAACCCTTTGGATAAGCCCCGAAATGGGCTTTATTTGAAAAAATATTATGCATGAACCCCATGCACTCTGATTTGTACATACGTATGTTTCAGCATGTGTGTTGTGTGTGTGTGTTTGCATGTTTTTGCTTGGTGTGTAGGCGTGATTTCCGCTTATTGTGTCTTTTTGCTTTGCATGTAGATGTATGGTACACCTTACCTTGGTTTCGCTGATGGTGCCTGCCGTAGTACACGCAACTTGTCTTCTGCGGCTTGGGTGATCTACGATCTTCACGGTGAGTTAGTAGACCTTCAAGGTGTTTGTCTGGGTTGTACCACAAACAATTTCACTGAATATAGTGTTGTTATCGAACTACTGACCGAGGCTATCAACCTCGGCATTCGTGCATTGGTTGTGAATTTGGACTCTCAGCTTATTTCCCACCAACTTAATGGGCATTATTCCGTCAGAGATCATCGGATTTTAAGGTTGTATTTACGTGTTAGGTTGCTAGAAAGGAATTTTGATTTCATCACATATCAACACATTCCAAGATGATTAAACACGTTAACTAATGCATTAGCCAATTATGTATTAGACAGACATTTGCGTAACATGTAATCAAAACAGCATATAAAAGCATTTAAAGCACAATAATGAACCATAGAAATATGTACATGTATATATATATATATATATATTATATATATATATATATATATATATATATATATATCGTGTGGCGCACCGAGGCACTTAAAAAATAATTGTATGTCCAAAAAGAGTATGTGCTCTCCATACATCCGAGACACATGTCTCTCAAAAATCAGTTGGATAAAACCTAGGTAGCTACTATGGTGGTTTTTGCTCCCTGTAGCACACCACCGCTCGTGCAACTCGTCTCAATAAATGATGCAGCCTAGGAATTACTCCTACTATGTGAATCTGGAACTCTATGGGGACCTCCTCAATCCCCATGTAATCTGGGATACCCGCCGTCAAACCCTCAAGATTCTGGGCCACTATCTCAACCGAAGCGTCAGCTGGGGGAGCCAAGGCTAGCTCTCTGATACCCTCTGGGTCCCTCTGCGCCTCTGGAGCAGCCCTACGGGTCTCACTAGTCCCACGTCTGCAAACACCATAGAGTTCCTCATTAGGACGTATGCATAAAAAATCCAAAAACATTATAAAAGATAAAAATATAAAAATAGCTTGATCAAGTGCCTTACCACCATCATCCCACTGCTCGCCAGGAGGTAACAGCATATTGGGATCTCCACAGAAATCCATCCCAGCATACGGCTAGTCCTCAACAAAGATAATCTGGCACTCCAACCACTCACGGAACATCGCCCCCCATGATACTGGGCGTCCGCCACCCCCTCGTGACATAACGTGAGGCCACCGTGTGATCCTGAGCTCTCGTGGTCTAGGCGCATCCAAGACCATGTCCTCCAACTGCAGTGTCGGCACCCGCTCCAGCATGAGCAGGATTAAGATGGATCCATAACCAAACTGCTTCGTCTCTCCTCGATGACAGTTGTTGAGTTGTCTCTACATATTTGTTGTCACTGTCTCCGCCCAGTTAAACATGGTCGGATTAAGGCATTCGAGAGCTAACCACAGATGAGTCTTCGATGCCTCATGTTGGGCCTAGGAGCCTGTTTCCATGGTTACCATGAACAAAACTGCACAGAGAACTATGTCTTCTACTGTCGGGATTGCCACCTTCCCGCTCTTTGTCTTATGTGCCCGAGGGCACACTCGTGCCATTATCATCTCTAGTGTCTCACCCCCAAGACGTTGGCCCTCTAAGATTGGCCTCTCTCCCCGTCGAGATAATCCGGTCAAAAAGTACACATATGTTGCATCAAACTCGATATCTCGGCCTCAGATTATGAATTTCTCGTCTGTCAGGTTCCATGCACGGATTATTAGCTCTAATAGATCAGGTTGGGACCGAAGATGCGGAGTCAGGAAGAACTTTAGCAATCCTCATTCACGTAGAGCATTTCGACATCCAGCGTTATCAAAAGCCTCCTCGTCATTGGCATCGTGAACTCGCTCCTGCCAGACATAAGCCATAATGCCATGCATAAAGAGAAAAACGAATTAGAACTTTTTTCATCAAATTTGATACATAATTTTCATAAAAACATAGTTTTACATCACCATCGCGACTGTTTTCAAAACAGTCGCGATGGCGCGAGGTTCATAGTTCAAATTTTTCGCGATCATCGCGGAAGTACATCAGATTTCCATGATGACTGGGGCGCAGTCATCGCGGACCCGAGTGGTATATCCGCGATGACCGAGCGGCGGATGTTAATTTAAAATCTACCCAAACTTGCATATCTAATGATCAAATGCATAAAAAAACCAATGAAATGAAGCGCAGGAGAATGACTACTTACTTGGTCAAAGTTTCACAGTGAATTGTCAACCGACGAGGCTGCAATCATCTTGCAAAGATAGAAATGGTTGGCACACGAAAATCTCCAACTGTGAATTGTATAGTGCAAATGGTAAGAATGAATTGGTTTACCCCCTTTTATAGTAATTTTTCAAAAATGTTTAAAAATTGCACTTTATAATGTGGGATTTTTTACCATTTTTTGCATGGCTAGTTGGGATTTTGGCTTTTAATCATGTTTCCACATTATTTATTTCGAATCGATTGTACGTTTGACATGTTTTCATGCAGAACTATAGGTGGTGGAGTTACGTGTGCACTTTGTCCGTAAATTCATCTTTCATGCTCTTTTCCAACTCAAAAAAATGAAAATATAGTCGAGTTGTTCCTTTCGACTCATTAAACAGAATGAGAGGCGATCCACTTTAAGCTCTTTTCTGACCATGTAAATGAGAAAAGATTGTCGGGTTTTTATTGTTTCAGGCTCGTTATTAGTTGCGAAATGATGTGGTTTCGATCGCCTTTTTACTTTTTCGGGTCGAGATCACTAATCACAAAAAGTACTCCTTGATCGTAATGGTCAAGTGGTTCTTTCGAGTATCGTTTTATACTTTTTCGAGCTCGAGAGACACAACTTTATGAAAAAGGACCCCCCTAGAGTTTTCTTTTCCGTGTCTTTTTCAAACTCCCTAAACATGAAAAAGACTCTGAGTTTTGCCTCTGTCGGACTCGTTAAACCCTGACGACATTGGACTCGTCACCATGACGAGACTTGAGCCTCTCCTCCCTAGGGCTCGTTAAACTATTACTAGGTTGGATTCAACCGAAGGTCGAACTTACATCACAAGCATATGCTATCCCCTTCAAGCTTGTTTTCAAAAATAATTGGGGTACTCGCCAGCAATGGTGGGGGAAAATTTGGAAAACATCATTGATTGTCTATGGCAGCTAGTCACTCTTGAACATCGACACTTCTGCTTCTTGTTGGGTTGGGCCATCCATACATCTTCATTTGGCCTTTTGCGGATTTGGGTTGTCATTTAGTCTCATTCCATCTGACCCATGTTGTCTCTATCAAGCCTTTGATCCTTTGGTACCTGAACGCTGCCACCCTCCAGAGTCGTGTCGTCGACATGGTCAAGAGTATAATCCTTCTGCAGTTTACATCCTTGCCTTTTCCTCTGATACTCTGTTTCACCGTCTACCACTTGTTCCTTGTCTCATGTCATTGATGGGGGAAACATTATGGCCCTCCTGCGACAGGTCGTCTCCTGTCAACATCAGCTCATTATCCAGGAGATTGATCTAGAGATCCCTTTGGTACCTTGGAGCTTGCATGCCTCAATGGCAAGTTCTTCGCGCTTGATGGTCGACTTACATCATTGGTCGCCGATTGGGTGATTCCACAAGTGTTCGACTTTAGTTCATTCTTCACACTTCATGGATTGTACTGGACAGTACCTTGAGAACCATTGGCATTATTGGTGGTTTCTCTCGCACTTGTTAACGGTTTACATCATCGACTGATAATCAAGTGATTTTCTATCATGCTCGACTTCAACACCTCTATTCGCATGTTAGAATTTGTACTATGATTGGTTGGGTTCAAGACCCCAGACTCAGATCACACACGTTCGGGCTACGTGGAACGTTTCGTGATTACATGACTCACTGATGGATGGTTGTGACCATACATGAGTCTTCATGGGTGGCTGCGACCATACCTTTATCATCATCATGGTCTCATTAGCTGGATGGCTGCGTCCATACCATAGACCTAGTTCATATGTCTTTTGGATGGCTATGTCCATGCCTAGACTACATGTAGTTCACTATCAGAGATATCAGTTGTAGTTGCACCTATAGGTTCTTCCGGATGGTGTTCCAGCTCATCCAGTTTTCTAAATCATTTCACCCCTCCCACTCTCTCGAGCTTCATACTTTAGGGGGCATTTGTTAAACAATAATTTGTCACTGCCTTCACCCCCAGTCCATCTACTGTGTCATGTGTCTAAGTCAGACATGCTCATGTTACGCAAGTGCTCTCCTATGCTACCAATTGACCCACTTTTCCTAAGTTATCTGCCTCATCACAGCTATTGGCTTAATAAATGCGTTGAAAGGCGCTCCCAAATAGTCTAGCCGTGATGCCAGCGCAGAAGTACATCTGATTCCCGCGATGGTCCGATTTCATTCCCCGGCGCGAGGTTGCTTATTATCTTCAGCAATGATCTAACTATCTGCATTGCTCACTCGCGATGTCAGTGTTGAAGCTCAGTTATGTACCCGTGATGACCCAAATTGGGCGAATTTGTTCCAACAGTCGGCCTTTTGGATGACTCTAGACCTGGTTGTTGGCCTAGTTTGTGTCGCCCTTCCTTCCTTGGCATGGTAGTTCCGTCAATTGTGCTACCTTCCTTGGTGATAAGCTCTCTCTTCCCCCTTTCAAGGAGACTCCTTCTCCTATTTAAACACTCACTTTTGATATGATCAGCTAACGGTTGGTAGTTGGTAAATTCTTGGATTGAGCAGTGTTGTTAGTGCTTTTGATAGATAGCTGGTGTGAGTGTGGTAAGTATGAGAGTGTTGATAGCTTGGGGAAGGTTTTGAAGTGCCTTTGATTTCGTGTCAAACTTATGAGTGAGAGACAGACCTTTGTATGTTGGGAGATCCATCTTCAAAGAGTGAATGCTTGAAGATCATGCTGGCTGGACTGCTCTGAGAAGGCTTGTGACATCAAGACTTTAGTTGTAAGCTTACTCTTATTTCATTATTAATGAAATCAATGATGTTTTCCTATGTCTTGTACGTAATGTACTTGATAGCTCATGACTTCTTGACTTTGTGAGTAAATAGTTCATTGTTGTTTTCCAGTTACGTGCTTTGTTGTATTTCCTTTGCTTTGTTTCAAGTTGATCACTCGTTGAGGAGAAGGAAGCGAAAGTTCGAGCAGCGCAACAGAACTCCATCGACCACCGGTTGAGGTAAGCCTCCAACTTTAACTGTTTAAGGAAAGTCATTGTTGACCTGTCCTTGTTTGTGACTAGACCCACTCTAGGGCTAGAGGGGTTGCCTCTGTCCACAGAGGGAAAACGTTCCTGCATCACAATAGTGTTTAGGACATGGTTCTGAGACCAGAGAACAAGTCAGTTGTGATTTCCCATTGGCTTTACAAGGTAAAGCAAGCTACTGATGGTAGTGTGGAGAATCATAAGGCAAGATTTGTTGTCCGTGGCTTTTCACAGGTCGATGGGATTGACTATGATGATACTTTTGCTCCTATCGTAACATACTCATCTATCAAATCTATGTTGGCACTATCAGCACAGATGGGTTGGAATATCCATTAGATGGATGTGAAGATTGCATTCCTCAATGGCTAGATTGAGGAAGAGGTGTACATAAACCATCCAGAAGGTTTTGAGACCTTCGATCGTGAGTCGCATGTGTTCCGACTCAAGAGAGAGTTGTATGGGCTTAAGCAAGCACTTCTTGCTTGGTACACCAAGATAGACAACTACTTCACTGGGTTAGGCTTCACAAAGAGTGAAGAGGATGTGAACCTGTACCACATCATGGTGAAAGGTAAGTTGTTGATCATCGTACTTTATGTTGGTGATCTCATATTGACTAGTGATGGTTAGTTGATCGTGTCTTGCAAGGAGGACCTTGCAAGACAATTCGAGATGAAAGACATGGGTCTCATGCATTACTTCCTTGGCATGGAAGTATGGCAAAAGGATGGGGAGTTGTTTGTGTCTCAGGGCAGGTATGCCAATGAGATACTAAAGAGATTCCACATGGATAAGTGCAAGCCCATGCAAACTCCTCCAGCAGGTAACTAGAGGAAGGAGGTTGCTACTTCAAGAGAAGTGGTAGAGGTTACTGCGTACATGCAGCTTGTGGGTTCACTAATGTACTTAGTGAACACACAACTAGATTTGTGTTATGCGGTGAACCAGCTGAGTCAAGCGATGGTTCGGCATACAAAGATGTTTTGGAAGGCGGCAAAGGATGTATTGAGATACCTCAGAGGCACATCTCAATATGGATTATGGTATAGATGGATAGAGGGAGTGAAGCTATAGGTCTTAACTGATGCAGATTGGGCAGGGAGTCCATCAAATCAGAAGAGCACATTAGGAGGGGTTTTCAACCTTGGGTTAGCAATAGTTTCTTTGTACAGTAGGAAACAGAGGTCGATTGCACTCATCTCGGTAGAGGCAGAATACATGGTTGCAAGTCAAGCAGCATATGAGGTCATCTGGATGAGGAAAATCCTAGTTGGTTTTTTTGATCAAAGGATGGATCCAACTGTGATCTATTGTGATAATCAAAGTTGTATCAAACTCTCTCAGAATCCAGTATTTCATGATAGGTCCAAGCACATCGACATCTGGTATCATCATCTCAGAGAATGTGTAGCAAGGAGGATCATGTTGCTACAGTATATTTCAACAGAGGAGCAAGACACTGACATTTTGACAAAGGCATTGTCAAAGTGTAAATTCGAGTTCCATAGAGACAGGATAGGGGTGGCAGATAATCCCTTTCTTGTTGAGAGGGAATGTTGAAATATGCCAACACGAATATTCCAATTTAACTTGTCCTTGAATTAAATTGTGAATTAAAATCAAATTTAGTCTTAACAACTACTTGAAAATAATTAATTAATTTATTTTAAATTAATTAGTTAGAGAATTCAAGTTAGAAGTCTTTAGGAAGTCATGCAAGAGTTATCCCTTAAATTAAGGAGATAAGATTGAGTTATATTTGAGTTGTAATTAGTTAACTAAGTTTATTGAGTTAAATCTAGTTAAATTAGTTCCAAACTATTTGAGGAACTAATAGTGAGTTAACAGTCAATTGATGCATTAATGCACTCAACTAGTGCTACTCCAGCTAACTGAAGATTCCTCATCAGAAACTCATGCATGTCTATTCTGAGAAAGACCCAGTTGAGATTAATGTCCAAGGACAATGTACTATCAGTTGTATGTTTTTTCTCATGGAGAAAACTCATGCATACAGTCAAGGATTTATCCTCGAGGATTACGCAGTTTTGAAGAAGGTTTTCCACTTAGTAGTAGGTAAATCATCCATATGGAATAGCGCAAGGAAATAGGAGCTTGGAGGGTAGAGAGGAAGGTTGTAGAGAAGCCAAGATTTCTTGTAAGCATCTGTGAGGATTGTACTGAGAGCTGGCTAGCTGTGAGAGCTAAGGCTTTGTATAATTCCTATGTATTTCCACCATGTATGATAATACAATAGTGTGGAGTTTTTAGCTAAGGCATTCCCCACAGTATTTTCATGTGTATTGTGCCATTGATTCTTCTTCTTTTGGTTATATTGCTCAGCTCGATCTTTAACCTTCCACCAATTGATAGTAGAAGTAGGTTATAGTATTCTGCTTTGATTTATATTGCATTATCGGGTTAACCTATCACACATTTTCTACACCCTAGTGAGGCTTTGGGGAGTCTATTTCAAGATTTCCATTAGAGTTTGTTACAGAGTATTTACTATGAAATTCATTATTTCTGGGTGCAGAGGACAAACCCTAAAGGTTTTTTGGAACAACATCTTTCTATTACAGGTTCTAGGTATTTGCAGTAGATTTTCTATTGGTTAGACGAGGAGTTTGGCACCATTTTTCATATTTGTTCCTATATCTTTTGGTTGGGCCAAATTTTCTGTTATAGAGCCTACATAGGGGTTGGAGAACAAAGTTTTTGTTGGTGTTTGGTGCTGGTACTTTCTAGGAGTTTTTAATTGGGAATGATAGCTATTTGTTAGAGGAAATTTGTGCATAATGTCTCAGCCATTTACAGGAGAGTTGTATCATTTCTTAGTAGTTTCTCTCTGGTTGGGCGCAAAGCTATGTATCTGGAAATTTTCTCTATTTTCAACATTTCAAGTCAGCTATAATTAGCCCAAATGATTTATGTGTTTTGTTGGTATGGGTGTGAGGAACGTACAACTAATTTTATAGAATTTCAGGCAATATTCGAGCCAGAATCGTACATTCTTGTAGTAGGTTTTATTGTTGGTTAGTTGGGAATTTTGCATCACATTGTGGGTTTGATTTTGGCTTGGAGTTTGACCAAACCTTTTTTGGGTATTTCTGGGTTATAGGAGAGGAGTTTGTGGCTGTAATTTTAGATCGATAGGGGCTTTATTGAGGTTAGAATTTCAGTTTCCTTCCAGCAGCAATTAAAAGAATTTCTAGGCAATGCATAGATTTTGTGGGAGCCATTTCCAGTAGTTAGATTAGTGAGATCTCACCTGGGGTTTGCCTAGCTTTCATAATAGGGCCAGGTTTTATCATTCCTTGTCATTTATGTACTCAGATTTATGTATTAATAAAATGGCTCAATTGTTTGGCTTAGTTTCTTGTGTATTTTGATGTGCATGTTTGGAATTTGTTTATTGTCACTACTTCCTTGTACATGTCTCTATTTTTTCCCATAAGGAAAAATCGTAATTTCATTAAGATAAATAAATTACATTCTATAGATGCAAAGCATATTCAGATCACAACATGACAAAAAGCAAAAGTTGTTGCCTTTATCCACGCAGGGAGACAGCAATGTATAAGGCTGAAAGCCAAACTGTATCATATTGTTTAAGAAAATTTTCAATATATATATACAATATAATATGTTATGTGGTTGTCCATAATAAAACCAAAAATATAACTAAAAAACTATGCAGTAAAATTCATGAATGGTCGATGGAAGTATTGGTATAATTCTCCCTCATGGTGTTCTCTGATCATCCAGATGCCCGGCTCCCCGAGCGCAGCCTCTTTGGATAAGTTGTTAGTAGTCCCGTTCTGCTCCCTGTGAATATGTTTACATGTAAAAGAATCAAAACATGATATTAATTTCAGAGTTTCATTCAGTATGTGATTCAAAGTGTAAGTAGAACATCTAGCAATCTTGTTTAGTCACTCACATATAATTTTAGGATCCCCAAATAATTGCAAATGTTTGCAGCTTTTTTTCAATGCAGAATATATGAGTTGTTTTGCAGCAAGAAGCTCAGTATAATTATTAGTGCCTTTGTTGAATCCAATAGGCTTCCTATAAGAATGGTTTAGATCTATATGTAGAATAGCCCCCCCTCCACAGCCTCTCTCTTGTGCCACACCATCAAAGAATGTCCATGGTTTGCTATGATCTATATGTATAGGAGTAAGAAATGCGGGATTTTCGTGGAGGAGGGTCATCCGGAATGAGGGAGTAGTCGCCCATGACTCTGGCAGCCAAAATAGACCAGTGCAGCACTAAATCTTGAAAAAACAATCTATTTTTAGCTATCCATATGGTCCAATAGATCAGTAGGGGTAGGTTGCGGAGCTTATGCGATGATGTTGTATTATACCAGGATTGCCAGGCCTCCGTTATAGTAATGCCAGTCCAATTTGCAACTGAGGTGATGATAGGGAGTATATGATCCCACAGTTTACGAGCTTCTGTGCAAACAAGAAATAAATGGTGTACATATTCATTTTCACACTTGCAGAGACTGCACCAATGGGGTCCAAAGTGTGTGCACTTGAGGAGATTGTCACCAGTTGGTATTATGTTCCAGAGGATGGTCCACATTAATAGCCATGTTCTGGGAGGAGCTTTAAGCTTCCAAAGATTTCTCCACAAGTCGACTGTAATCAATGGCTTTCTTGATGTCGACAGGGCCAGATATCCATCTTTGGGCATATATCAACCACTTTTTGATAAGGCCCAAATGATCTCATCATCACCTTCAAGTATTTGAATGTGGGCTTCTGTAAGGGCCTGAGTGAAATCTTCCCAATGTTGTCTCCATATGGGAGGGATGTTTAATTGATGAGCAAACTTCCACGCTTGTTGTAAAAATGAGGTATTCTGTGAGTTAAAGATTTGTGAAATATTTGATATGTATTTTTGATGAAGATGTTGAATGAGTTCCATAGGGAGTCGATGCATATTCCCACAACCCACCCACGGGTCGAGTCCAATGTGAACCTTATACCCAAAATGTATTCTCCATGTGATACCCTCTCTGACGGGATTCAAAGCCCTGATGACAACCTTCCAGATGATAGAAATCCCCGAAGTACCTAGACGAGATCTTCTAATCCAGTCTTGAATATGCATCGGGGCAATCTATTTTGTAGAGCTAACCCACGTCCAAAGGTTGTCGGTCGAAACCAGGTTCCAACCTAGTTTTGCAGCAAGGGCCAAGGAGAAATCTTCAAGCTTTTTGAGGCCCCATCCCCCCCCCACCCCCATTTTTAGGTAGGTTCAGGTCTTCCCACTTGACCCAAGCAAATGTCCTGCCCTGTTTGTTCCCTTGCCAAAGAAATCTGCAACAGAGGGATTGTATTCTAGTGAGGATGCCTCTGGGGATCCAAGACAAAGACATCCAGTAGACAGGAGTGGCTTCTAGGACACTTTTGATGAGAGTGAGGCAACATGCACGCAAAAGATATTTGAGGTACCAAGTATTGAGTCATTTTTCCATTTTGGAAATAAGCCAAGTCCAGTCAGCAATCTTGTAACCTGAGGGCTTCAACTTGTATCCCAGATATTGTAAGCCTTTAGGCGGCTGCAATTGTGTAAATTTAAACCGTTGAAGAGAAAAATAGATCTCATGTGGAGTGAAATTAGCTACAGTCAAAGTGGATTTCCTATCATTGATGAGCATACCTGTAGCCACTTAAAATAGTGAGAAAGTGGCTTTGATATTACTAAGGTCACCAATACTGCCATTGAGAAATATCAGTATATCATCTACAAAGAGTAGATGAGTTAGGATGCAACCCTTTGTTATTTTTATGCCTTTTAATCTGCCTCTTCTATGCTCTTCATTAATGAGATTTCTTAGACCTTCCATAACAAGGAGAAATAGCAGCGGCGACAGGGGGCAGCCTTGCCTCAGACCCCTTTCAGATGTAAAAAAGGGGGAAGCACTTCCATTCACTAGGATGCTAAAAGGGATGTTAGTTATACAACTCATGATCCATTTGATGAACAAGAATGGAAATCCTAAATGAGTTAAAAGCATTCTAATATACAACCAATTTACTCTGTTGAAAGCCTTTGTTAAATCGAACTTCAATATCATACATTTGATATGCCTGATGTGTAAAGTATGTAATACCTCCTGTGTTGTACCCACAACTTCATGTATTTTCCTATCCTGTAGGAAGGTGAATTGCTCCGGTGAGATGTGGTTAGAAAGGATAGGCCCCATCCTGTTGCCAATGATCTTGGCGATGATCTTGTATATACAGTTGCATAGAGATATGGGGCGAAAATCTTCAAAGGAGGTCGGGTTGTCCGTCTTCGGGATGAGTGCTATGAAGGTAGAAGTGATAGAGGACTCAAGATACCCTCTAGTTCTTGATTCTTCAACAATTTTAAGCAAGTCTCCACCCATGATGTCAAAAAATCCAAATAAAATTCTATCATCCATCCATCAAGTCTAGGGCTTTTATCTTTTATGAACCATTTTAAGGTGACCTCCAATTCTTCAAGAGTGACTTCCTTGGTTAATTCATCCCCCTCCTCTTGTTCCATGTATCTAAGGAAGAGTTGTGCTACCTTGATGATATCAGCCAAGTTAATGTCCCTTGGGGCATTGTATGTGCTTTTGATGTGTGATGTTGCCAGCTTAGCCAATTGTGGGAAGGTATTGACCATGTGTCCCTAGTCATTATGTAGCTGCCATATGGTGTTGATCACCTATCTTCCATAATTTAGCAAATTTATGATAAAACTTGGTATTTTCATCCCCTTCATGTATCCAAATGGCCCTACTTCTCAGTCTCCAAATTTCTTCCCTATCTTTTAGGATTTTTGTCCTGGCCGAGCATTACATTGCCATCTTCTCCTTATGTTCCTCAGATATGAATATTCCTCCTTGTTCATTTTCAAAAGTCGCTAAATCAGCTTCAATATTTCTGAGGTTGTGTTCCTCCTGTAATCTCTTATTATAAGCCCAATGTTTGGACATTTTCTTCAAAACAGTGAGATTGTGTAAAATCCTTTAGTGTTGTCATCCCATGCCCCAGGAGGGTTTTCTTTCTAGAAATCAGTAACCATATTGATGAAGGATTCTTCCTTTAGCGAGGCGGAGTAGAATTTGAAAGGTACTTAGGTTTTATTTTCCCTCCATCAATCTCCATATATATAGGGAGATTATCAGAAATCCCTCCTATTTCGACCCATTGACGAGTATTAAAATCCAGATCAAGGACCTTTTCTTTGACTAGAAAGCGATCAAGCCTACGAGCCAAACTATCATCCCCAGTCCTATTATTCCTCCAAGTCGCTTGTATTTTGCTAGAGGGAATGTCAATCAAGTGGTAAGAGTCCAATGCAGATAGGAAGTAATCTGATAGGGAGTCTCTTTGTGCTCTGTGTCCCCATGACTCAGCATGTCCTATGGAAAAACTGAGGTCCCTGCCAATGATTAGGTGATCTTCCATAAATAAATTAGATCCTAGGAGATTTTGCCAGAAAGTGGGTCTGTTTTGATAGGGCCCATAAACATTAAAAATTCTAAAATTCATGCCAAGATCCGCAGATCTAATGTCTGCACCGATGTGGCCAGCTCCTCCCCAGCAATTGAGCAACTTGATAGAACGAGTATTAATACCAAGGGCCAAGCCCCCTGATCTCCCGTGAGCATCAAGCCCAAAAAATGTCCACCCAGGAAGCATATTTTGTAGAGTGTGTGTAATGTTAGATTTTGTTCCCAAGGTCTCTTGAAGGAATATAATATCCAACGATATAGATGTAAGTAAACATTGGAGTGCTAGTTTTTTATCCAGCCTAGCCAGCCCTCTATAATAAAATGAGAAGATCTTCATGGAGGGGGTACAGAGGGGGATTCTCTAGCTCTAAGGGTCCCCAGAATAGTAGATTGAATACCCAATGCTATCTCATCTCCTACCGTATCTTAGGCTTTTGATAGGAAGGAGGATCTGCCCCTTTATTGTTTGAGGGGGGCGGGGGGGGAGAGGATAATATCAAGCCCAATAAGGTCCTGGGCTTGTCACTTAGATTTTGATCGTGTCATGTACCATACAGCAGGGGGGGCCAAAGAGGAGGATGAAGATGGAGGTAGGGGGGAAGACGAAGGCGAGGATGGAGCAAGATGGGGCAATCCATAACCTGACATGAGAGCGGAATCGAGGCTACAAGTTCTAGGGTTGGTCCCATGCCCAAGGGAACACTGGATGGGTTCAAGGAGTAAACACTAGAAGGTGTTCCATATATAATGTAGTCAATTAAATATGTGTAGCAAGTGGAAGCAGAGATTAATTGAGGATTCATACCCAGCCAAGGGGAGCCCTCAGATGGCTCCTGGGGACGAGCTGGTGGAGGCGGCAGAGGACGATGGGGCAGCCGACCTCGCTTCTTCGGCTATGGGGGAGCTGAGGAAATTCCTGATGGAGTCTTCTACTTTTCAGCCAGATCCGCGGGTGCTACCATGTTTTGTGGATTAGTGGAAGCCCGATTGCAAGGTTGGTCATCCTAGGAAATGGGCGGGTGGGCCACCTTTTCTTGTATCGGGGACTGTTTATGAGACTTGCTTAATAGGGGGCAGTCTCTGTAGAGGTTCCCAACCTTGTGGCACCTCCGATAGTGGAATGGCACACCCTCATAATCCAGCATCTGTCTCCTAGTGTTGTTCCGCCACCGTATGTCTATGTGTTCGAGTAAACCCTCCGAGAGGTCCAGATGTACCAGGATCCTGGCATAAGCCATCTGTCCCATGGACTAATAAGAGCCATCATATGTAAGATAAATGCCTAGGGCATTACCAATCCTCCTGAAAACATCCTTCGTCCAGAAGTGTGGTGGCAGTCCGAGTAGGTGAACCCATATTGGGCCAGCATCAACCCGCTCTCATTCTGGGTTGAAAAGTGGTGTCCATCTGCAGAGTAAAACAGGGGCCTGATCGATGTGCCAGACCATGGATAATACCCAGTTGGTATTCGCAAGACAACTAAAATGAAAGGAAAACCACCCTTTAACAAATGTTTGTACCTTCGGGATGTCCTTCAGATGTTCCCCCCAGACTTCCTAGGCCCATTGTTATAGCTTCTCCACACTGTAATAGCGGCCACAAACCCAACCCATAAGTACCTTCTATGTTGTGTCCATAGATTCCAGGAGTTGTGTGTCTTCTATGAGGTCAAGGAGTGTTGCGTTGGTCTGAAGCTTAAAATTCCTTTTTTTTCTTGAAAACCCAAATTTCCTCTCAGCCGATGGTTCCAGGTCCGAGGTATATTGAGCTACTTCCGAGGAAGGTGAAAACCTAGTATGCTCGACCGCCATCGACAGAATGAAAGCAAAGAATCCCAAAATAAGTCCAATGCTCGTATAATTCCCCAGAGGGAGAGCCGCAAGGTTCAGGGGAGTCGATAGGGCTCGGCCATGAACAACAAAGCCCAAGGGTCGATCAGAAGGGGGGATACTAGCCACAAACAAGGTAGGGTTTAGGGTAGCTTCAACTTCGAGCAAATATCCGATAGGGTTAGTCGAAAGTTCTGAGAATGTCAGAGAGTGCGGCGAGTGAGGCTGAGAAATGTATTCAGGAGGAGAAGGGGTGCCCTCCGGCAGGGAAACAGGGGGAATGCAAGAGCGAGAAAAGGGAGAGAGGGAATCAACTTCATCGGTAAGCTTATACATGAACAGAAAAAGGCCAGCATCAGTGGTCTCGGTGGGTGTCCATATGGGCACATCCTTCGAAGGATCTGTGAAATCATCCAACTCATCCATAACTGTCAATATGAACCAATGACATCTGCCAGAAGGGGACAAATGCAATCGCAAACAGCGAGGGTTAGTGGGACCGCTAAGGAGGGGAAAACAGGGAGGGTAAGGAGTAAATTGTAGTAGCAAGGGATAGCCGGTGGAGTAACTCAGGCCCAAGGAGAGACGATAAGCAGGGGAGTGTTAACCAGAAGGGTTACGAGGGCAGGTGCAAACGAGTAACAGATGTTGAAGGGCGCAGGTCTGCACAATGTCGGTGCCCGGAATCAGTCGCCAATCAAACGTTGAACCCTTATTTGCAAAGGCAAGTAATTTTTCAAGAAGGCAACCCAAAACATCAAATAAAAATAGAGTGGACTTCTTCTACATGTTTCTGTTATTTGCTATAAATTTCAATTTGGAACATTACAGAGGTGCTAGAGAAATGCATTCTACGATGTAATATACTACCATAAATGTTTCCATTAAGGGATGTAGAAGCCAAGGTATTTCTTCCACCTTTGAAGGAAAATCATTTATTCATCCTATCATTAGATGAGGAGGTGCTAGATAAATCAATTCTATGATGCAATATACTACCATAATTATTTCCATTAATGAGTGTAGAAGCCATGATTCATTTATTGAGTAATTGTTTACAACTAAGTTTTCCCTAGTTCCTACTAGTAAAGTTTCCATAGCTAGCCTCATAAACCATAAGGACTATTTAGTGAAGAAGGGAATCTCATTCCTTACACTATGAATGGTTGAGGAGGAAAAGAGACATTAAAGGGTGGAATTTTTGTAGTAAGAATGAGTTGAAATGCTAATCCTTTAATGAAATATGTAGGAATTTTACTAAGTGAGATAAACTAGATCTATATCTAGTAAATATTTCCTTGTTGTTCCATTACTTAGCACAAGGGTGGCATAAACATAAGCTAAGGGTGGAAAGTGAGCTAATGCCTATGGTTAGGAGGGAAAAATCTAACCTAAAGTTATCTCCCCAAGTGCATCCATTAACATAGACAACTACTTTGGTTATTATCAATTATATGCTAAGAATTTATGTTTGGTGTTCTACCATATTATTATTATTAAAGCGTAATGCTTGTGGAAGAATCTAGGGCATTCAAGTTATGTTGAAGAATCTAGGGCATTCAAGTTAATATGATTCTTCTTACGATGGTAACTATTTGTGAGGTACTTTTTACTTTTTCTTATTAGCACAATCTTCTCTTGTTATTATTAGAGTGTGTTTTCTTACATCATCAAATAGTTACCAAAAACAACAGAGACAAGAACACGGGATGTTGGATCTCTACCAGGGCCAAAACCTCTCTCTCTAAGAGGAAAACCCGCACAAATTCTTCTTATAGAGATTCCAATTAACAAATACCAAGACCATGACCCTTGACTTATTTAGCCACTCCAAGATCAAGACACCAATCTTCTTATTCGTCATTGTTGAGATCAACATCATTGTTACTGAAGTCATCATTGTTGCAACACTAAGGCCATCACTTTTGCACCAGCGAGATCTTCATTATTGTTGCACCATTGTTACACCTTCACCAACATCTTCATTACTGCTCCTTCATAGATATATATATATAAAATAAGATATATATATATATATAATATATATATATATATATATATATATATTATATATGATGGTTGTATTGAGATCTTCATCAATATCATGACCTTGTAATTATGTCTTCATCAAGATCATGACCGAGATCATGATTACAATTATGTCGAGATCATCATTGTGTCTAGAATGTATGCTGAGACAGAGTGTGTCACTTGTGGGATCACCGAGATCCTCTTCAAAACTATGTTGAGACTGTGATTGCGTCTAGAGTGTACGCCAAGAGTGTATCCTTGTGAGATCACCTACATCCTCCTCATCACAAATATGTTGAGACCGTGACTATGTCTAGTATGTCAAGACAGTGAAAATCAAGACTGTGAGGAGGACGAGGCTTCACTTTTGTGGTACCCATCCGAAAAATACAAATATAACTGCATACTACACCATGGATAGACTTCTGAAATTACCTCACTGCGGCATCCAAAACCCTTTTCTATGACAACCATTTGAAACTTCAAAAGGATCCAAGTTCTCCACTGCTCTTTTACGAAGGCACTAGCCGGGTATTTATAGTATTTTGACCCACATATTAAGCTGATATGACAGTTTCAAGAGATGTGTCTATTGATGCAAGCCGACATTATTTTCCTTTAATTCAATTTGTAGGCCGACTTCTTTAAGAGGGATTGTGTTTGTCTTTGGAGGGATTCTAGACATTTCTATAGACTTGTATACATTAAACATAGGCTCAATAAGAGCTATTCATACATGACATTAATTCTAGACTCTACATGAAAATTCCTATTATTCTAAAATCACTTTCTCATGAAACCCATGAAGCAAGTTTACAATAACATTTTTCTTTTCTTTCTTACATCAGTCATAATTACACGTCATTATGAATACTAAACCTAGTTACATTTTCTTTAACGCTCCCTCTTAACTAGGGAGGTATTGATAATGGTACTTGGTCATTCTCAATATGAAGAATTTCTCATAAGAAGAATCAGAACAATAATCCATTTGTATAGCATCATAGTGACCAACATTGTTTCCACAGCAAGGCCTTGACTGACAACTATATCTCTCATCATATCAGACAACAATGTTGGCAAGAACAATTAGTATAGACACCTTCATCATTGTCTCTCAAGGTACATACCCACCTGGGTGTTCACTGAGTATGACCTTCAAGGACTATTCTTATTATGGGTTCCCAACCCTCAAAGAATATTGGTTGTCTTGCCTACTCTTATATTGGATGCCTTACACATCCTCAAAGAGCATTAGATGACATATGATTACCCAATCCTCCATTATTTCTTCCCAAGTGAAGACAAGAATATTGTGTCTATCTCTCCCTCTCAACTAGGGAAGATATGCCCATTCCTATAAAGCAATGTACCCAAGCTCCTTCTGACCAAGAACTTGGCCAAGGTCCCTCTTAATTAGGGACTTGTTAGAGCTCCCTCGTAACTAGGGAATATTCTATTAGTAGCTTCTTCTTCATGGGTCCTTCATCTACTTGATCAATCTCTTTCCTTGATGTCATGAAATTCAGTCGAGCTTTTTCCTTGTAGGGCATTAGCCATCGATCACTTTCCTCCTTGGTTCATCATGGCATACCTTTCTTCATGGAAAGTGGCCTTCTTGGTATATATTTGGAAACTTCTTCATATGGTTACTTCTTTCTCATCATGCTTCTTTTAGGAATTTCCATTCACCACATGAAGGCTATTTGTACTTGTGCTTAAAAATCTTGCTCTAGTAGCCCTGCATGAACTCATCCAGATATTATTCAAGAAATCAAAACATAACATTAAATCAAATTGTACCTTATGAGATTACTCTTCATCATGACATCTTCCAGTAGGTATCAACATCTTGTATACATCTTGACACATCTCCCAAATATATCCATTGTCAAGTGTACCTATCTTATTCAGACTTCCATTATAGCCTTCATATCTTTCTGGGAGATTTCCTAGTCAAATTTTATTGGTATTTTGGAGTTTGATTGCCTTCATCATGGTTTCGTATCTCATGATATCTTCCTTTCTTACACATTCCATTCCTGTGAGCTTCCAATCAGAGTTCCTTGATTGTATTCAACCACCTCATACGTCATATGAGGACATATTATGTTGATTTCATCTAGTGCGACTTATGCCTTCCTGCATCCTTTCAAAGGAGTATATAATTTTTCCCTTGATCACACTTCTCAAGATAGAAGTAGTGATCCATGTTACTTGAAACCATACAACGTGACTTTATAATATTAAATACAAGCATACATACCTCATTTATCTTTAGGACATCTAGGCTTCTTCTAGCAGTGTCCTTGATTAAAAAGATCTTCAACCCCTTGATCTGCTTCATTTCTCATGTCAACATACCATCATTATGTGAATTCCACAAGTTGGAGTTCCTGATGAAACATTTGCTTCCTCTCTAGACTACTGAACCCTCCAAAGAGGATTCCATCAGATAATCTTGAGGATCTTGCATATCCTCATCTTGCAGATGTTTTCTTTTTTACTTTATGTATGATCAGCCTTGTCCTGGATGACTTCATCTTTTTGTCCAATGAGGTTCCCAAGAGCTATATTCTTCATGTTTGGCTCCCATGTATTTAGTTCCTTCTATCCTTCATGATTCCCATGGTGATGTCATGAGCTCTTATTTCTAATGCTTCCATGATGCCATGATGCATCTTATTATTTATCATGGTCATATCTATAACAAAATATTTAGGAACTAATAATAAGACCCTTTTGTGATGGATACCATCTAAATCATAGTAGAGAGCTATTATTCCCTCTTTCCTTGGCCCTTTTTCTTTAGCTTTCTCCATCATTTCGGCGATATGAGCTTTCTTTCCAAGCTTCCCTTTCCTTTCTGCAAATGTTTGAGTCCTTTAACCTTCAACATGTTTGCCCTCAACTTGTCGTTTTCTATCTAGCATAGAGACCACAAGTTGTCGAATGAGGTAACTTTAGTGCATTTAAGAACAATGATGATTTTCTTATTATCATCTCTCCCAGATCTCCCAAATGAGATCTTCTAGCATTTCATATATCTCTTTGATGTCTCATCTGCTACATAGGGATGAGAGGACCTTTGACTGGTTTCATAAGAATCCTATGAGTCCCTTGATCCTTTTCCATGTTGTCATGCGGAAAGAGCTATTTTTGCGGACAAAACTAACCTCCCTAGGAGTCTAAGACTCTCTAGTGACAAACAAAACAAGTAAGAGCAATCCTTCTCTAAATATACATTATCCTATGAGAAACCAAGTGTTTTTCGATCTTACCTTAGGTCCAACGCTTGTTGTAGCAGCCTAGCTTCGTTGATCCAGATGAGCTCCTCCTTCACTTTGAAACCTGCATACACTAACAATCAAACGATTACATAACACCTGAATATTCCATAAAACAAAGCATATTCAACATATAGACCAAGGAGTATATGAAACAATTCATTAACAACAAATCATTGAGAAGAATGGACTTATTTGTATTAAGGAAACAAAAAAGAAACCATTACAACCTGAGCCTTGGTGTTGTGCAAGTTCCTCCCAGGGTCCAGCAAGAGTTTTCCTCTACTTTGACAAGCTCACCCACTTCCAATATGACAACAAGAAAGGATGGTAATCTCTCCTCACAAGTTTACAATGGAATTCCTAATTCCAGCAGCATCTACCCTTTGGAATGTTCAGCTTTCAACCTCCCTCCTCTGGCCCAAGGCCTGTATTTATAGTGTTCTAGAGGAAGTTATTCAGTTCCAACATCAATGGGATACTCCCTCTTTGGATGGGGTAGCTCCTCTCTTGATGGGATAAGTTCCTCTATCATAGGGATGCATGAACCATCTGGAGGCGCTCAATACACATCAAACACTCTTCTAGAAGGCTCTAAAATTGACCACAAGTAACTTTTTAAAGATGAAACTCGCGCCTTTTGACCTTTACAGGGGTACGCACCCATCTTTTGGCTTACAGAGCGTACAAGTACGCAGGTACAATGAGTTTGGGATGCGTACACGCAGGCAAGGTAGAGAGAACCTGCGTACCCAGAGATAAACATGTTTTTAGTGACTTTCTCTTTTTTTTGAAGCTTGACATGAAGAGCAGAGGTATGAGGCTTGACAAGGAGGATAATATGACTATTGATGGAGCCATATTAATTGTAGATAGTCATGGTGACAAATTTCAGTGTAACAATACCGAGCGCTTGACATGTGTCCTCGGTACGGTGGAAATACCCCCATCCCCCAGACGCTATTCTTCGGCAGGTTGGGGGCTTCTGAAATCACTGACTACCGTCGGATCTGGGAGCCGTGATCGGACAGCTGGTGGGTGATCGAGCTGGAGGGTATTTAACGGTGGCAGACCCACGTTAATTTTTCATGTTTTATAATGTTTTTCTATGTATCCGCGGACTTAGGAAAAGTGGGTTTTGTCGTGCAGAATTGCGGGTTTAGGCTATTTATTTAGCCAAAGGCTATATAAATCCCGATGGGTGTGTGCAGGGTTCCTATTGGGCCCCTGGTGGGCCAATATCTCCCTAAAAAAAATGTAAAATTTGGCTATAGTCAGCCCAGGGTGGGGGTACTTATTTTTTGGGGGTTTTTTATGTATTTATATACTAAGGGGGGCGGAGCTATTCATAGGAGTTATATCGTAAGGTCAATAGATTAATATGATTGTGGGGGAGGGGTTTGCATGGCTTAGGTTAAGTTTTATAAAGTGAAAACATAGGCCAAGGGGAGAGGAATGAATAACCAATGGTGAAACTTTAGGAAACTTTGGCAAGATAAAATCAAGACTTTTTACACAAGAAATGTGGCTTGTTTTGCCTAGGTAAAACATCTTCTCACTTAGCTTTACCATGAAATGAAGTAGGCTAAAGGGGCTAAGGGAAATGAGCAGATCTCTTTACCCTTTGGGGGGAGTGTTAGTAAATGTTTCTTTGGGAAGATGAGGAGGGGGGGTCAGTCATGCTTCATTTGATCTGTAACCACCTTACCATGGTGCCCCATGATTTTATGAGATGGAAAGTCATTCTAAAGAGAAAATTGCTCACAAACCATGCCTTTGTACCTTCAAAACTGCCTACCCAACCTAGTATACCTAGCATTTTTTCTTCATTCTTATTGGGTGCACTTGAACTGGCAAACCCTGGTTATTTTCTTTTCTTTTGGCTGCCCTCCTATCTAAGTCTACCCTTATTTCTTCCAGGGCTCAGATTAAGTTGTTGAGACCCTTTTCTTCTCTGCCTAACTATTGGCCTGCCAAGTTTAAACTGTTTGTGCAGGCCTCCATTCTCTATTCTTAGACAAGTGAAACTCAAACATGATCTAGCCAGTATTAAGCTGTCTGGTTAATCATCAATTATGGCACAAGTTAACCACCTATACAGTGTGAAGATTGATCAACATATGGAACCTTTGCAGTATAAAAAGGATGAACATATTTGGCACTTCCCCAGTCAATCATGAAAAATGAAACCTATTGGTATAGGGAGCTAACAGTGGCTCCACTTGGGGATGGCTTTTCCTAGTGAAAAGTCCAGAACAACAGGTCAGATGGCCTTATCTTTCAGTTCCTTACTGTAGTTTGAAATTTATCCTTGGTTGTTTCATACAATGGCCCCTTTGCAGTACTATTTATCTCATGGACTTACTGCAACACTGTAGCTCTGTTTTGGGTAGTTAGTCTGATCATTTCTCATAATTTTCACAGTTCCCAAGTTTGATTCTTTAGCTTCTTCTGATATGCTAAAGATCAAGAGCCAAATGTGGCACAATCTCTCGCTCTCTCTTCAAAATTTGTTGTAACTTATTCCCTATCCTATTACTGAAATAAACTGCAGAAAGTAAACACTACTATGTACAAGTTGAAGTGCTGCTATTCTTGACAAGGTGGTTGAAAATAGTGCTTCAGCATTCTGCCATTGACGGGCCCATCCTTTGCCCCTGTACCATCCAAGCTTTTCAAAAAATAGTTATTATTTCCTTGTACAGTCTGAATGATAAATGGCACTCTCCATAAGAAATCAAATTTCCCATGTTTCCCTTTATCTTCCCTTCTGGAATCCCACTTCAGAACTTTATCCCCAATGAAAAAATCCTCTGCTTTGGTTCTTTTGTCAAATATCTTTTTGAGCTTTTCTTGTAGGATCTTGGCTCTGTGGTAGACTTCTTCTCTTGTCTGTTGCAAGTAAATAGTTTGATTGATCCTTCTTTGTATATCATTAGGTTTTTCTTGTATCTCTTGTAGCAACTTTATTACTGGGATTCCCAAAGAAGAAGGGAAAACTACTTCCATTCGATAAACCAATTGATAGGGGTTGGTCCCAATAGATCTCTTGGTGGTCAATTTGTCAGCCCATAGGGCATTGACCAGCTTTTTATGCTAGTTCTTCTTGTTCTCCTCCAAGACCTTCTTAATAATGTTATCAAGCTTTTGTTGGAGGATTCAGCTGGGCCATTGCCTTGAGGATAGTAGGTTGTGGAATGGCCCAAGGTAATGTGGTATTTATGACAGAAATTAATCATTTTCTTAGATTTGAAAGCAGTAGCATTATCTGTAATGATTTTCTCTGGGCAGCCAAACTTGGACAAGATGTTGGTTTCAAGGAATTGAATGATCACTGAGTCATTGGCTTGCCTGCAAGGGATGGCCTCTATCCACTTGGTAAAATAGTCTGTAGCAGTAAAAATCCACTTGTGCTGGCCAGAAGATGAAGGGTGGATTTCTCCAATGAAGTCTAAACCCCATTGTTGAAATGGTTTCTCAGTGGAAACTGGTTTGAGGGGCAGAGGCAGCAACTTTTTCTTGCTTCAAAGATTTGGCATTTGTGGCAAGAGGTTACATATTTCTTCACATCAGAGAATAAGGTGGGCCAGTAAAATCCAGCCCTTAGGATTTTGTCAGCAGTTGATTTCCAATACAAATGTCCACCACAGTCCCCTCCATGAAATTCTTGGAGCACTTTGTGAGTTTCCTCTTTGATTAGACACTTTAATAAAACACCATCATGGTTTTTCCAAAAAAGAACCTGATCTAAAATGAAGAACTTGGAATCTTTCATTTTCAAAAATCTTTTCTTGGTTCTGGATAATCCTGGAGGAGCTTGCAGGTTTAATAATACAAAAGAGATATCAGCATACCAGGGTGATTGTACAAAGGCTTGATTGATCTGTGGATTCGCCATCTCCTGTTCATTATCCAGTTGATTTATGTCAAGGGCTTGAAAGTTAGTTTCAGTCATGAGTTTAGTTAGTCCTTGTCCTTTTATCAGTTTAGTGGGTTTAATTTCAATGTCATATTCTAGTATGGTAGTTATCCATTTGCCCCTTTTGCCTTCAATGCCTTCTTGGGTTAGAATATATTTAACAACAATGTTGGGCACATAGGCAATCACATGAGAGTGTAAGATGTAAACTCTGAAGTCCTTGATGGCCTTTACAAGGGCATATGCTTGTTTCTCCCTGATTTGATATTTCAATGGGGCATCTCTAAGGGCTTTACTGAAGAAGGCTATGGGTTTTTCACATCCTTGGTCATCTTTTTGAAGCAAAACAAGAGCAATTTTATGTTCTGATGAAAATGAGAATATGATAAAATCTTTGTCAAAGTTGGGGCTTGTGAGAACTGGTGTTTGTGTTAAAGCTTGTTTAATTTCTTCAAAGGCTTGCTTATTTTCCATTGTCCACTTGACCTTTGAGTCCTTTTTTAGCATGTTGTCCAGCAATCTTATTTGTTAAGCCAGATTTGGTATGAATCTCCTAAGAAAGTTGATTTTTCCCAAAAAGGCTTCCAGTTCTTTAATTTTTTTGGGGTGTGGGACTTGTAGGATGGCTTGTATTCTGTCTGGGTCAATTCTAATGCCTTCTTTGGAGATAATATGGCCCAATAATTTTCCTTCTTCTAGGCCAAACAAGGATTTCTTTGGGTTTAATGATATACCATATTTCTCGCAGATTAAGAATACTTGCCTTAGATGATTCAAGTGCTTTTGATCTGATTTGGAGAACGTTGTAAGGTCATTTAGGTAAATGACTAAGAAGTCATGGATTTCTTTAGCAAAAGCTATATCCATGGCCCTTTGAAAAGTTGCCCTTGCATTCTTGAGTCCAAAAGGCATTTTTACATACTTGAATGTTCCCTAAGGGGTAGTGAATGCAGTTTTATCTTGGTCATAAAGGGTGCATCATAATTTGATTGAAACCTGAGAATCCATCTAACAGTGATATTCTTGAAGCACCCACCACCCTTTGCAGAATGTGATCCATTTTGGGCAGAGGGTAGTTGTCCTTTAAAGAAACTTTGTTCAAATTTCTCAAGTCAACACATAACCTTATCTCCCCTGTCTTCTTTCTAGTAGGCACTAAATTCGAAACCCATTCTGAGAATCTGATTGGAGCTATAATTCCAGCTTCATACATTCTCTTGACTTCTTTTTCAATAAAAGGGAGCAGTACAGGGTTGACCCTCCTGAGTTTCTGTTTGAAAGGTTTTTGGTTCTCTTTGAGAGGTATTGTGTGCTGGATTACTGCAGTATTAAAAGACTTTAGGTCTTCATAACTCCATGCAAAGACATCTTGAAATTCTTTGAACAATTCTATATACTTAGGTTTTTGATCAAAGGGTAGAGCTTTGGACAATTTTATCATTTTGGGATTTTCTACAGTTCCTACATTACAGCCCTCAATTTCAGCATTTAATGGCTACATTTTAGGTTTCCTGAAGATGTAATTTGAGTCAAAGATGTCCTCTAAAGGAGTAAGGCTTGTGGGTAGAAAATTATCTTTCAGTTCAATGAATTCACATTCTACTGCCACTGCATCCTCACCTTCTTTTTCATGAAGTAGCTGTAAATCTGTTTTAGTGAACTTGGTGGGGTGTAGAAGCTGGTTTGTTGTTTCAGCAGAGATGTGTGTTTCAATTTTTTCCACTTGGATGATTTCTTCTGCAGTGTTGGTATCCATTTTTGTGCCTGTAAACTCTTCTTTCAAGGTTAGGAAATTGTTGATTTGTATGTCATTTTCAAACGCCTGCCAGTTCTTTACATTATCTAGTACTGCAGGCCTATGTTTTATTTCAGCAGTAAACAAGCGATTAGGCTTGAATGGCAATTTACAAGTGCTTGCAAAAGTTGCAAGACTATGGGCATGCAGGTTTTGATTTCTTGGAATCTTGGTCAGTTGGGTTTCAAGAAAGGTGTCAAAGATTTCCATTGTGGCAGCTCTGTATGACCTCAGCCTAAGATCATTTGTAATGAAGTTCTTTATTTGTTGAATAATGAGGTCAGAGTCTCCCAAGATTTATATTCGGGCTGCACCCAAGTTTTTTATCACTTTGAGTCCTAAAAGGAGGGCTTCGTACTCGGCCATGTTGTTGGTGCACCTAAAATTTAATCTAAATGCATGTCCCTCAGCGTGGTCATCCTTTACATTATGAATCCAGACCCCTGCCCCTGCTCCTAGCTTATTGAATGATCCATCAAACTCTAGATACCATAGGTCTTCTTGATTTGTACTGGTATTAAGAGCCCTTTCCATTTGCTCAGCAAGGGCAATTAGATTTACAGTGTCATAGGGTAGCTTATGTGTGACTGTTGACTTACTGTCTTCCAAGATTTCTTCAATTTGAACTGTGGATTCTTTTTCTAGGAATTTGTCCTGACTCAAAGTCATCATTTTTACATCAGCTTGGGTTTGAATTTCAGTGTTGTATAAGATGAAAGAGTCCATGTCTGAATGTATGGAATATATGGGAACGTTTTGGGGTCTTTCTTGAGTACTAACCACATATTTCATAAAAGTTTCTCGGTATAGCCTTTTAGGTTGGCCGAAGACTGAGATTGTGGCATAAGACATGTCGAGTTGCAAAGAACCTTGTAGCTTGGCACCCCAGAACCTGGATAACAGCATTCCATATTTTGGTGGAATGTCAGCTACCACCACATCCATGAGAATTGTCTTGGCTGGATATTGGACTAATGATACACATAGATCCTTGATTAATCCTAGACACCGGACTTGACTGGAGTCAAAGGAAAAAAAGTCTTTGTATGGCCTTGTGATGTCTAGGTCCAACTTCTCCATGACATATTTGGGCATCAGATTATGTGAAGCTCCTTAATCAAACATTGCATTGTGAAGCACTTTGTCATGAATGTTTAGACTCACATAAAAGGGAGGGACTCCTCCATCTATTGTTTTACCATTTGCTTCAGGGCCAAATATAAGTTCTGGTTGGTCATCAAGGATTTTCACTGAATCTTTGTTTTCTGAAAGTTGTAATGATCTGTTGATTTGTTCCCTAAACACTTGATGCCTAGCCAATTCAGATAATGGGATAGACACTTTTAGCCTACCTATTTCAGCCTCCATATTAAATGGTTTTTCTATTTGGGTTTTGACATTTTGGGAAACCAGGTTATGCCTTTTAACTGAGTTATTGATAACTGTTTTTGTTACTGGAATGTCATGCTGAACTAGGGTTGCTGGCTGACCATCTTGCAAAGGTTCTTCTACCACTTTTCTGAGTGGAGGATCAGCTATAGGGTGCTCCTTTGATTCATTCTTGTCTGAGACATCTTCTACTGTGGGGCTATTTGTATTGGGAGTGGATTTGGGGATGATTGGTATATGAGAGTCCTTGAATTTAGTTTTGGTAGGTTGCTTGATTGTCTTTTGCTTAGGATCATCAGGAATGTCTATTCTTCTACTTCTCAAGTTGTATTGCTTATGGACTTCATACACAACTGTTTCATATCCTTGCTTAAAATCAAAGGATTCTCATGATTTTATTTGGCATTGACCAAGAGTATGAGCCTCTTGGTCTTCTTGAGTTAGGAAAATTGGTTGGCCACTGTTGAGACCCATTAAATTAATGTGTGGATCCTCTGTTGGTTCATTAGATGTGGAAGCCTCTGCATAGTTTTCTTGGAAGGGAGGCCTTATGTTTTGGTCTGGACCAGCCTTTCCTACATTGGGGTTTTGATTTTTTCTAAAGTTTGGATTTCTTGCATTGTTGTTTGGTTGGCTGTCCCAAAAAGACTTCCTTTCAATAGTTTCCACTCTGTCTCCTAACATGTCCATGCCTTTAATAATTGCATCAAGTTTTTGTTCAAAGGTAGAGGGTTCCTCTTTGAAAGTTGTTCTTCTTTCAATCCTAACTCGATTTCGTTTGGAAATTAGATTAGCTTCAACACTCACAGCTATGCTCTACATATCTTCAAGGCTGGGAGGAGCTCTCTCCCTGAGCTGGTAAGCCATGTCTGAGTCAAAACCATTAGGGAATTTAATTAATGCCAAATCTATTGGTGGTCTAAGATTTATTGGAATAGCAAGGTATGTATTATTGAATCTGGCACAATAATCTTGGACAGTCTCCTGTGGGCCTCTTTTTAAATTCTCATATTCTGTTAAGATGTGTAAAGGATCCTTTTTCTTCTCCCACCTGTTAGTTTGATATAGGGCATCTGGGTTTGCTATCGTGTTTGGGGGCAGTGACCTAAACCATGCCCTCACATCACCTGTTAAGCTCTGGACAAAAATTTTCATCCTAACATCATTATCATCAATCTCATAGTTTTCGAAATAATCTGTCATTCTCTTGGTATGTCGTTGAGCAGTGTATGTGCCTGTACTATCAAAATAGGTAATTTTGCGCTGGTAATCCTGTGGCATAGCCCCTGGGTTGGCAGGAAACTGTAGGGGAGCATATCTATTTGCCATGTTGGCAGGAAAAGGTGGGACAACTGGAAGGACAGGGGTATGGGCTGAGATAAGTGCTGTGGATGGAGGGGTAGAAAAGAGAGTTTGGAGTAATGAAGGTGTACTGGAAGAAGCTACAACAGTGGGAATGAGGGTTTGAGGATTAGCTGTGGTAGGTTTAGTTTGAATAGGTTTCTGCTGGGCTGGTTCAAGGTTTGAATCAGCAGAACTCTCTTGATTTTCTGATTTCCTAAGGCTCTTAGCAATCAGATTTGGATTGTCAAAAATAGCTAGAGGATTTGGGTCATGGTTTGACCTGGTGTGTCTAGTTTTCTTCTTTGGAGCCAACTTCTAATTATGTTTTGGTATTTTTCTAGGAATTCTTGGGAGATACAAGTTTTGACAGTAGTTTTTAAAGGGAGCTACTAGAATGTAGAAGAATTTGAGGCTTTCTTTCAGGGAGGTTTGAAACAAGGATAGCCTAACAAATCTTTGAGGCAGCTGCCTAGAGACTAAAAACTAAACTAGAGTTGGAGTGAAGTAGTTTTTATATACCTTTGTGATTTCATAGCAAGGATAATTTCAAAGGCTGCATGGCTAGCTTCAGACTTCATCTATAGCTTTAGAGTTTCCGATAATTGTAGAAGACATTCATTATTCCGCAGTGGAGTCGCCAATGATGTTATCACTCAGGTTGTTCCCCAAAACTTGTTGAGAAAAGGGAATACGGCCGAGGTAACCACTAACCAGTCTTTTAGATGCAATTTCTAGCTAAACTGCATCCAGAGAGGGCTCTCTCTATATGTTTTAACTTTGTTTGTTCTAAGTTTTATGCTAGTTATGTTGTGCAGAGTTGAGTATTCAAATAGGTTTGGATGGTGATTTCAACCAGAGGTAGGCTGTAGGTCTGATAGGTTTAATTCCATTGGGAAATGGAGTCTATGGCAGTGGACTACTGAGTGTGTTTTTTAGATGAAGGACAATACTACAGAGCAAGATAATCAGTTTGGAACAACTTCAAAGCTAGTGATGGATGGGATGTAGGCCAAGGGGTGAAGGGAAGTCAAGGATTCTTTATCCCAGTGGCAGAGGGAAGATGCTTGAAACATTTCAAGGAGCAGTGAAGAATTCCTTGAGAATGTTCAAAATGAGAGAATTAGTAGAGATAGAAGCATTTGAGAATTTCTATTTGAACTAATTGTGAGGAAAACATAGATAACAGCAGGAATTGAACACAGAGTGTATTTAAACAAGTTCTGGGCTATTCTTTTTCCCTGTTGTTAAGATTATGAAACATATATGATACTTGAAAACACAGAAAAAACCAAACATAGTTAGAATAACTTATTGAGCCAAGGAAAGACACAAGAATTCTGTAGCAGAGTCCAACATCATCACATCCATAGTTAGAAGATCAAACATCAATGCATTTGAATGCCCTTTGTATTAATCAATATCTGAGTTACAGTGTATTTCAAGTGGGAGAATCACCAACCCCGAATACATTCTTTGGGGGGGTATTTATACAAAAAGAGAGTCTACAAAATATCTCAGTGATAAGATAAGGAGTAATAACTTCCTTCAGCTACTTTGTGAGAGAAATAAAGGAAGAAATGAAGGCAGGAGTTATTGTAGTTGTGCTGGCTGCTTTTTTAGATCTTTTCACCCTGGAATTCGGCTGGCAGTTATGTCTTTGCTTTTCTTTCCCGCATTGTTTTCCTGGTCTGTTACCTGCTCTAGATTTATCTTTAATGTGTCCTAATCCTGGCCTGAGCTCCTTCATTTACCTCTGCCACGTGTCTTGCTTTTTGACCAGTTGTACAGGCAAAAAGGATCCAGATTTACTTAGGCAAAACTTCCAGCATACTTTGCCACCAGTGTTCTGTGGGCAATTGATGTCTTTGTAACTTTATTAGTATCTCATCAGCTTTAGTATATCTATAGAAATTGGGCTTGACCTCAAACAGATGATTTATTTCATGTTATATGAAAAATAACCCTTCGAATTTGTCATACAAGCTTTGTCCAGAAGGAGGTCCTGTGTTTTTTGAGCTGCGGGATGATGCAGTGGTCTGATTTGTCACATACATGTTCACCCGATGAGCATATTGCTGATGAGATAACAAATTTTGATTGCTTTTTACTAGACTGGGTAAACCCCTTTGCTATAAGCTTGTCAATTTCTCTGTGAAGGTGTTAATATCCATCTGCATCTCCTGACACCTTCTTTCCAGAGTCTGTATAAGAGTCCTCATCGTTAGCACCTTCTTTACTGTCAAAATGGTGCCTATCCTGTCATTGATTTCTAAAGTTGCCAATTGTTCCTTGGTGTTGGTATTCAAAAAATGGATAAGTGCATTGGCCTGATCAGGCATATTTCCTAATGATGCCCAGGTCCTTTGTATTTGTTCTTGTGTCCTATCTCATAATTCCATTTTCTCATACATTGTCTGAATTGACCTCCATTGGTCAGTAATGGACTGGCCAATCTTAGTCCACAAAATCATTTTAATATCTGCCAGAGTTTTATGTAAGGTGAGATCCTTTTCTAGTGTTTTCACCTTGTTCTCCAGGGCCTTCACTTCTCTGGTCTTCTATGCTACTGTCATTTTTTATTTTTCATAGCTCATTTCTAGCTTGGTTAGCTTTTCTTTTATCTCTCTGAGCTCTGACATTTGAGCTTCTAGCTCTTTCATTGCCTTCATCATTTCTCCATTTTCATGCTAGCCTCAGGCTCTCTTGTTGTTGCTGTTGTAGCATCTGTGGTCTCAGTACTTGTTGTCACTGGTGGTTTAGTGGGAGGAATTGCTGCTGTGTCTGTGGGGGAAGCAGAGACAATTGTTGAAGTTGTTTGGGGTTGCTGGGAGGTTGACTCTCCCTGCTTAGTTTGCAATGATTTCTCTAGCTCTTGCTCTGTCTGTATCAGCCTTTGGTTCATTTTCATTAATAGATCCATGACATCCTCTTCTGCCTTTTCTTGTGCTAGCTCTGCTGTTTGGGGATGCATGGTTACAGGCAGCTTCAACTTCTTTCTGAGGGCAGCAATATCCTCCTCCTTTTTAATCAATGCCTTGGTGGCCTTGGCATCCTTGGGATCATGTCCCAACTCAACAATTATTTCCTCTAGAGTCTTTATGCGGTTGTCTTTGGCTAGAGAAGAGATCTTATCTAAGTCCAATTGAGCAGATGTGTTACTCAGTGACTCTTTCAATTGGTGGGCCAACATTGCTTTGTCTGCCAGTGTGGCATAGACCATTTCACTTGTTTTCTTGTGTAATTTGATTTGATCCATTGGGTGAATGTCCTTGGCAAAGACCTCTAGATTGGTCCTTATGTAGTTAGCTGCAGATTGGGGGTGCTGAACTTTGGCCTTGAAATGACTGAAAATCATTTTCTCCTCCTTCATGTCATAGGCTGCCGTTAGTCTATGCTGTTTGGAGGGTGTCATCTTAAGAAACTGGTCATACAATTGAATTCTTAATGACTCATTCTGAGCCTTAATCTCCTTGAATGATTGGATGTCTGATGGTTTCTTTGCTTGTGACCTTGAGGAGGAGACTTCCATTCCATGCTGTCTCCCTCCTTCTTGTCTATGAGAGCTAGTAGAAGTTTGTTGGCTAATGGCTCTCTCTCCTTTTGGGCTTTCAATAATGTCTTCCACAGTGTCCTCTTCAGGAGGATCTACTCTTTGCCTCTTGGCCTCATGCTGACCTATTGACCCACTTGCAGGTGTGGTCTCTTCTCGGTCCCTTTTCTTGCTTTTCTCCTTAGGAAGAGGAGTCTGCAATGCTCGTACCTCTGGTGCTTGTGTTTGTAATGAAGGGGCTTCCCCTTGGCTGTGTTCCTTTGAAGTAGCAGGCTGCTCTTCCATGATTTCTTGTTCTGGCACTACCAACTCCTTGCCCTATGTTGTCCCTGTTGCTGGTGTAGTCCTTTCCTGGGCAACCTGTTGTGTAGTTGTGGCAGTTGATGAGCTCTCCCTAGTTGGCTATGGCATTTTGAAAGACACCTGCCCACAAGATTCCATGTCAAGAGTTTTTTCCAAATATTTCATGGTTTGTTCCATTTTTTGTTCTTCTGTCAACTCCTCAACTAGGGTTCCCTCCAACCAGTCATCTTGGTTGGCATATTTTTCTATGTCAGGGATGCGGCAATGTTCATAGGATGCTAGCCTATATTTTATCCTTCTTGCATTGATGAAGCCATATGGGTCATAGGCTACCCACAAAAAGATTCTCTTGAGTCTATATGTTTGACCCAATAGCTCATCAACATCCTTCCATCCCTCTTTCTTGTTCATAACAAAGGGGCCTAATTGGTCTCTGAGTTTCAATTGGGCCTTTTTCTTTATGCTATGAAAGTGGGTCAGATCTGAGTTAATGAATTGCCTGAAATGTTCCAAGGCAAAGAGTCTCATTCGCACATATCTAGGCAGCCTGTAGGGGCAGAGCTCACAGCCATATATTTTGAGAATAGTGTGATTCTGGTAGAAATACCAGTCACCTATTCTATAGTTCTTGGAGAGTTGTAGTATCCTTTTCATATCATGTGTCAGTCTGGGAGGAGGACTTCTCATCAAGAGGCAAGAGACAGGGTACACAAATAGATCAATAAACTCACAATAAGAGTAGGGAGAGGTGCATATATCATGAAAGATTGGAGTCCAAAAAATAACAGACCTCCTCTCCCCTTTGTGGTCCAATTTTCTAATGGGGAATTGGAAGATATCTGGCTAGAAATATAAAAATAGATGATATATATAGGAAGAATATTCGAAGATTCCCTCCCTATCCAGCCTCAACAATTGGTCATGCATTTTATTGGCAATGAACTTGGCATAATTGTACCTGACAGTAGGGGGCTGCCCTGGGGTAAAAATAGACAGCATAACCAGTATGGTTTCATCAATGTGCTCACTTGTCTTGAACCCCAACACAAAAGATATCATATCATCCACTAACCTACCCATTTCAGTGAAGGAGCCATAACGAAAAGGAGGTCGGTGCTGGGGCTGTATATCTGCCATCATGAATACTTTGGCAATTCTGGCTATTTCTATGCTGGAGAGTTTGGGACCTTCATCCAACAAGTGCTTCATGGTAAGAGGAAACCAGTTGTGTGTTGGCTTAAAGTTTAGCATCTGGTTGATAGAGTCAGGAGTGATATAGAAAAGAGTAGTCCCAGATGGACTTTTAATAGCTTTGTTTATTGGCTCATAGTTCTCAAAACAAAGTGGATGATCTCAGGGAAGATGTTCACAGAGGGGAGGTAATATCTGGGCAAGTTTGATTCCCAAATACCACATACATCCTCTTGATTCAAGTGACTATTTCTGAGCTCACAGACTTCCTGAAGATGGTTTTGGAAACCTTCAAGGTCTTGGATTAGGTAATCTTTATCAGCCAAGGGAAAATGCTCTAACTCTTTGTGGGGTGCATTGAGAGGGGTGATGTTTAAGGCCACTAGACCTTCCATGGCTTAGATGTATTGCTTCTAGAATTGGAATTTCTGGCTCTGTGCAGGCAAAAAATGAGCAAGAGGATGGCTTCAAAGATTTCCCTAGGTTTTTCATAGTTAGAACTAGTTTGTTGGCTTGAATTGGGTTCTGTGGAGTGATATCAATTGGAGAAGCAAGAGTAGTGGGCTTTTTTGGCACAGTGGACTTCAATTATGGGCAAAAGATAGCCTGGGAGGTTCTTTGGGGAGTTTATAGGGCCAGACGAGCTCAATTTCAGACGACTATATGGATTTTAAGTGAATTTGGCACCTCAGAGGCTTATGGAGGATTTGTGGGCAGGAACACAGTGTTTTCTCCTTTAAATTGTGGGTGTTGGTGCTAAATTTATAGAGAAACTAATAGAAAACAAGGTCGGGAGGCAATTGATGGTAAATACCCATATTCCCGGTGAAATGGGTGACTTGCAGATGACCAGGTGGGTCAAGGGGCCGAGCTGGGAATTGTGCTTGTAGGTTGCTAGATTTGGACGGTCGAAAATGGTGTTTTTCGATGTAATTTGCATGTACAGGTGCGCGGAGAAAACAAACAACAAATGGTAAAAAAACATTACATTTACCCTTTTTACCCGCAAATTTTGACTTTGGCGGGTTATGTGCGATTTTTTGGGATGACGTCAACATGACGTCATTATGTCGTTTAGTGAGTACGGACGCTGGCATGGCATATGACGTGGGCGATGATGTGGTGGATGATGTGGTGGATGATGTCATTAGGTGATACAAGCATGACTTTAGCAGGGAGGGGGCAAGTGGTTTCGTGGGAGGGGGCTCCGAACACACTGAGTGCTTGACATGCATCCTCGGTATGGAGGAAATACCGCCCATCCCCCGGACGCTATTCTTTGCCGGGTTGGGGCTTCCGAAATCATCGACTACTGTCAGATCTGGGGGTAGTGATCAGACGGCTGGTGGGTGGTCGAGCTGGCGGGACTTTAATGGTGGCGGACCCACGTTAATTTTTCATGTTTTGTAATGTTTTCATGTGTATCCGCAGACTTAGGAAAAGTGGGTTTTTTCAGGCAAATATTGCAGGTTTAGGCTATTTATTTAGCCAAAGGTTATATAAATCTCGATGGGTGTGTGGAGGGTTGCTATTGGCCCCTGATGGGCCAATGGCTCCCTAAAAAATGTAAAATATGGCTATAGTTAGCCCAGGGTGCGGGTACTTATTTTTTGGGGGTTTTTTATGTATTTATATATTAAGGAGGGGGGAGATATTTATAGGAGTTATATAGTAAGGTTAGTTGGTTAATATGATTGTGGGGGATGGGTTTGTATGGCTTAGGCTAAGTTTCATAAAGTGAAAACTTAGGCCAAGGGGAGAGGTAAGAATGACCAATGGTGAAGCTTTAGGAAACTTTGGCAAGATAAAATAAAAACTTTTTACGCAAGAAATGTGGCTTGTTTTGCTTAGGTAAAACATCTTCTTACTTTGTTTTGCCATGGAATGAAGTAGGGTAAAGGGGCTAAAGGTAATGAGCATATCTCTTTACCCTTTGGAGGAGTGTTAGTGAATGTTTCTTTGGGAAGATGAAGAGGGAAGTTAGTCATGCTTCATTTGATCTGTAGCCACCTTGCCATGGTACCCCATGATTTTATGAGATGGAAAGTCATTCTAAAGAGAAAATTGCTCATAAGTCGTGCCGTTGTACCCTCACAACTGCCTACCCAACCTAGTATTCCTAGCATTTTTTCTTCCTTCTCATTGGGTGCACTTGAACTGGCAAACCCTGATTCTTTTCTTTTCTTTTGGCTTCCCTCCTATCTAATTCTACCCTTATTTCTTCTAGGGCTCAGATTAAGTTGTTGAGACCCTTTACTTCTTTGCCTAACTATTGGCCTACCAAGTTTAAATTGTTTGTGTAGGCCTCCATTCTCTATTCTTAGACAAGTGAAATTCAAACATGATCTAGCCAGGATTAAGTTGTCTTGTTAATCATCAATTGTGGCACAAGTTAACCATCTATGCAGTGAGAAAATTGATCAACATATGGAACCTTTGCAGTATGAAAAGGATAATCATATTTGGAACTTCCCCAGTCAATCATGAAAAATGAAACCTATTGGTATAGGGAACTAACATGCTGAAGAAATCACGGGAGATGAAGTCCTCCCAAGCAATGCCCTGCAATCCTAACTAATGATCTACCAAAATCCAGATAAGAGCAAAGTGAAAGAGATTGTTAAGCTGCTGCTGAGGGGTCTTATGCAACATGAAGGTGTTCATCCTCTCTATGTTCCTGCATATGAAAAACGGGATGTTCATCATCCTCACCATGGTGAAGTGCATGAGCAACTTGATGTGATAGGCATACAGTCGAGAGAAGCTCCTCTCACAGCTGAAGTATTTCATGATCAATCTCATGAGTGGAGCATACTCATCTTTCAAGTATCTGAAGGGAAAGACTCTTGTGAGCTGGCTCAAGAATCTAGCCTTGATGTAAGGCTCATAGTGTTGCCTATCCACCTTCTTCTTCTTATGCCATTGTTCTCCAACATTTGGTATACCTGTTGCCACTGATATAGCTTCGGGTGTCAATGTGAAAGTGACCCGACCAAGATAGACTGACCTCCATGTAGATGAAGAACAAATAGATGGGCCAACTCATGATGAATCTAACATTTGCCACCCTTTGACAAAATTCGAAACATGCTAGGTGCTGGAAACATGACATGGAAAGAGGGCATGCTTGTAACTCAATGATGGTAGTGGGTTCATCCCTAACATGTTTGCCACTCTTGTGGTGTCTCCTGGAAGCCTGCTCTTCTAAGGATGAGTCACTTTGTGTCTCCATCTCATACTCTGACGAATGCTGTGATGTCATGACTACAAAATGGACTGTGATTAGGCTGCCCTTTGATGATGGTGTGAGGCTGGGTGCCTTTGTGATATCTCTCAATTTGATAGGCTTCACCAAAATTTGGAAGTGATTGGGCACTTGTTTCGGCCCTTTGTCTGTGTGCACCGAGCGCAAAGCCCAGTGCACCACACCCTGGGTATGCGTCGCACCCTTCGAAATTTTCAACTGCGGGCAGGCTCTGTGTGTGTCGCGCCCTCTATGTGAGCCACGCTCTTGGGTATATGCGTCGCGCCCTCTAAAACCGCCTCCAACTCACTCAAATTCTCATAATTGCACACTCACACCTTTGCAACATTTCTCCAAGGCTTGTAATAGCACAATGCCTTTTATTTGAATGAAAACTTGTATATATAGCCTTGGAAGAGATGGGTTTAATTTTTGCTTCCTTGAAAACCCATTTTTCTAGTGTTGTGTTTTGCACTTTTTTCTCTAACTTTAAAACACACTGATTTTCACTTTTCCTTTGAAATTTTATCTCTGATGAAATGTTAGACACTCTTTGCAAGGATTGCACGACAGGAAATTTGGCCACGGAAACCATGACTGCATCTGAAGAAATCAACTGACGACTTTTTTGGAAAATTTTGTCATAAATGACACTGTTTGACTTTTCTTCAAAACAGAGTTTTGAAGAAGAGTCGAAGTCTATCTACATGACGATGAAGCTCTCTGAACCATAACTGTGTAAGGGCCTCACTCTGGCCTGCATGGCTTTACTAGACATGTTCAAAGACCAAATTGATGAATCCCTAGACCTAGACATAGAAAATGATTTTTGTCCTTTAAAGGACCAGACCTTGACTGTAATGGGCTTTGATGACTATTGACAAGAGACCTGAGCCAGCAGGAGCCAGACATGAGGGGGAATGACTACCATGACCTTCTCCGTTAGATTATGGCATTCCCCTAGTGAAATGCAGCTGGGTGAAAGGAGCCGGACACCTAAAAATGAAATGCATAAAGAGTTTTGATCTCTAATGGAGGACTAACCAGACTGACTCTAACATTGGCTCCAATGGGGGATGCTAGCTCCTTGGATGTGACAAGAACAGTAGATCTCTGGAAGCGCTAGACAGTGCCTTCATCCATTGGGCTATGGAGTCATCATTTCGATAAATAACACAGGACTCTGACTCATTTATGAAACATAAATGACCAAAAACCTAACTCAAACTTGACATTGAAATGATTTAAAGGATAACTTAACCAAATCTAACTAAACTGAAATAAAATGGTGTTTACAGTGACAGTGGAAGCAATATTAACAACTTAGAAATGGTACCGCTTGAGCAACCGACCACTGATCGGCCCTCCTCGACAATCTTCTCCGTTCATCTCCTTCAGAAGAAAGGCATTCTGCCCCTAATATGCTGCAATCTTGAAAGGACCTTTCTAGAGGTTCGCGAACTTATCGTGCTTGCCTTTCTCCTCATTCCTTGCATCCCACTTCAGCACCACATCATGCACCTGAAATCTATCCACCTTTGCCTTTCTGTCATAAATTTTCTTGATTTTCTCTTGCAATTTGGATGTGTTCTTGAAAACGTATTCTCTAGTCTACTGCAAGTGGAGCCAAAGATGTAGTCTATTAGCGACGAACTCTTTAATCAACTTTTCTATTTGGTATCGTTGCTTTTTTACTATTTTCACTTCTATTATGCATCTTTTTATGTTTAATTAGCTATCGTAAAGTCTTTCTTCTCGAGCAGTTTCCTTGATTTCCGCACTTTTAGCTAACAATCAATTCAATAATGGCTAATCAATTCTACATCAGTTTTAACTTATGATCATTTCAAATCATATAATTTGGTATCAGATCTAGGTTGCATTTGTAGAGTTTTCCATTGAATTTTAGCCAAGTCAAAGTCGCAATGAGGATAAGGAATCCTTGAGCAGATTGATCCAAAGATTGGAAAGCGATGATTCGTTCATAACTTGACCATGATAGGATCTGATCAATGCAGGTGAAAACACTGAAACTAAGATGAGTGATGAACAATTTTAGCAAGCATTCTTGACTACGTATCAGATGTTGGGAGAACTGTATGAAGACAATAAGGCAAGAGATGCAGCTTCTTCTTCAAAGACATCGAAGAAGGAAAAAGGTAAAGGAAAGGCTGATAAACCACCTTCACTCCATCATCTCCATCATCATCATCATCTTATTCTTCTTCTTCTAGTGCAGAATCTGATACAGAAAAGAAACCTAAGAAAACATCTCTTTTGAAACTTGATGTGAAATTTGAGTTACCTATTTATGATGGCGAAATGAATCCTGAAAAGCTAGATAACTGGATTAAGCAGTTAGAAGTGTATTGTCGTATTCAGAACATTTCTGATGATAAAATGAAAATTCAGTTAGCTACACTTATAATGGGGGCAACAAATTTAATTTGGTGGGAAAGTAAAACTTAGATATATGTAAAGTGTAAAGGAAAAGTCATCTCTTCATGGTCTAAGTTTTTAAAAGCTCTTAGGAAACAATTCTATCATGTAGGATACATGCAGAAAGTTGTTATTGATTGGCAGCATTTGAGGCAAGGTAAAGGGTAGAGTGTTCAGGAGTTTACTCATGAGTTCAGAAAGAAAGCATTGGCACTTAGTATTTCATTGGATACACGTGAAACTTTGTTAAAATACATTGGCAATTTACATTCATATTTGCATCATACATTATTGATGTTTAATCCTAATGATTTTGATGAAGTGTGTGTTCAAGCCATACATATTGAATCAGGTGGCAGACCATTCAAGTTTTCATCACGGTCATCCAAAGAGTTGGAAATCAAATATTCCAATGACAGTAAAGGGAAGAATAATTTGAACAGAAAGAAATTAGAGATGGCTCAAAAGGAAAGACCTACTTTTTTTCATTGCCAAAGAATCAGTCATGATCAGTCTAAGTGTTGGAAACTTCATCCAGAACTTAAACCCAAAAATTTTATTAAGGAGAAGGATGAAAAGAAGGCCATTGCAGCAGTCCAACAAGATCTAGGTTCAGATTTTGGTGATGAAAGGAGGATAACCACTATGGTTATGACAGGTAAAAATTTTGACACTGGTTCAAGTTCGAATAAATACTCCAAATGAGGATAAAAGATTTGAATTGTTTAAAATAAGGATAACTTATAAGCACACAAAGATAGATACAATGTTTGACAGTGGATCAGAGGAAAATTTAATATCCGAATATTTAGTTAAGAGTTTGGGTTTGGAGACACGGAATCATCCAAGACCTTACCCATTAGGATTGCTAAATAAATCAACTCAGATAAAATTCACTAAACAATGTTGATTAAGATTTTCCATTATAGCTAATTACATTGATGAAGTAGAATTAGATGTGGTTCTAGTAGACATATGTGGAGTTGGCTTAGGAAGTCCTTATATTTATGATCGTGATGCAGTATTTTACAGGAGAGAGCATAAATATCATCTTAAGAAAGATGGGGTTGAATTTATTGTCACGAAAAATCAAAGTAAAAATCATTTGAATATTAATTCTAATCAGATGAAGCGATTAATAAGTTCAAATAAAATATTTGTAATCATGTGTGTAAAGGAACAACAGAAGAGTCGACAGGATGTTTGTTCAATTTATGAGACTCAGCTTAAAGATAGTTTGAGCAAAAAGATAGAAACTATTCTAGTTCTATGTAAAACCAAACATCTTACTGATAAGTAGCGAATACAACATGAATAAGAGTTTGTGCCTAAAACTCCTCTTCCTAATGTCAGAATGAATCATTTCAGTCCATGTTTGGAGATTAACAATTACAGGGATGCAGGTCAGTATTGTGGAAAGTCAGTGTTAAATTTCTCTTATATTGTGTCACCATTTCATGTTTCAAACAATTTGGAAACCCCTTTTCAAGTGGAGAGGAAACCTATTTGTTTTCATATCAAAGCCTTTTCTAAAGTAGTATCAAAGTATCTAAGGGAAACTTATGCATTGTGGGAAGTGATAACCAATGGAAAAATCATTTAATGAATGAAGAAAAAGTGATTCGAACAAATCAACAACTAATTAAATACTTTCAAAGACAAACTAAGTTGTAGCAGTTTTTACCTTACAGTTTGATGGGCTCATTGCTGCAAATTCACTTGTTAATCAGGAAGCAGGAAAGTATGTCAAGTCAAGTAGCTGGTTTGATGTCAAAAACATCTTTGATTGTCTCTGTTATTCCACAGATTAGATTGTTAATACATTTTGATGGTATTGAACGATATTTAGTAGAGACTATTTTCAAATATGATTATGCATCACTAACTCATGGTTCTTCATGGAAAGAAATCAATTGCCATGCTCATAACAGGTTGTTTGACCATCGTCGCAAGTTGTCCATACTATAGATGGATGGAAAAGGTCACCGACTCAAAACATGCCATGGTGAGCATCATCAGGGTCATCAATTGCAGGTGATTGATCGAATGTATTGCTACATCATCGGGTCAAGGTGGAATGTGAGGGAGCTCTACCCTCATCAACTATTTGTTTACTCAAACTTTTGTGGTCCAAAAATTTTCAAGTGGAGAGGATTGATCCAGGAGGATCTCATCAAATCATTTTCACAGGTTCATCGTCAGTGTTCAGTGTCGTCGATAGTGTTCTATGTCATTGTCGGCATTCAGTTGAGTTTCAACAGTTTCGATAGTGTTGGTTATGGACCAGGTTGTTCAGGTAATATTTATGGTTTTTCATGGCATTTAGTTGAGATGGTTTTGTACCTAGCTATCAACTTGTGTTCATCGATAGTTCCACTAGGATTGGTCATCAACATGGGGTTGTCTTCCACCTTCACAGGATTTGAGTGTCGACAAAGGGTTGTCGTCGCAAATGTAGCTTGTGCCAATGATATGCATTTGGTTTTATGTCACACTGTGACAATGTGTTGTACATGGGTTTTAAAAAAAAAAAAATAATGTAATCCTCAAACCTAATGCCAAAACTATCCTAAAACCAAAACCCTAACCATATTTCAATACAAAGTCATCAAAAGACCTAAACCCTAAAGTTCTATGACTATGAAGCTTCAATTGCATGGAAAACTATGTGTTAAACAACAAAAAACCTAACCTATTAACCCTTGGCCTTTACTATTGTGAAATACAATAAAACATTACAAAATATAAGACCATAGGCCCTAACCGCTACCTCTAACCACAATGGAACCATGGTGCATGTGAGTGGAGCAAGGTGTAACCACAACGATGGAGGTAAGTGGGCACATGAGCAATGGTCGTCATAACTGCCAGGCGGATAAGCCGCTAGGTGGAAGGTAGACAGTTGATCACCGAAGAACCCAGCTATTCACATGGGAATGGTTAGCGAACGTGCAGTCAACCATAACCACCAGTGGTCCTATTTTTAATATAAGGTTATATTTTGGTTTTTCGGTGAAGTTTTGTTAAAACTATTAATTTGATGACCTAGAAGCCATCCTATGTGTCATTGTACAACTAGAACGAGGCTCCAAACCCATCTAGAAGGCATCCAATTCATCTCTAATCTAGCCAAAGGAGGTTGGGGTGTATTTGTAGGTCCTTTTAAAGGCAGTTTACTCATTTGAATCTTAAGGTGGTTTTAGTTTTTGTATGCAGATTTTGGAGGTCATATGCAATTTTGTTTTCAGTGTAACAGGAGCATCCAGATTCAGAATTGGGAACTGTGATAGGTGTTGGAAATATGGTTCAGAGAGCTTCCTTTTGAAAGTGATTAGAAGTGCCTGCATACACATTCAGTCTATTCTATTATCTTTGTAATTGAACTCCTTGGTTTCAATCCTAATAAAGCGGTCACCCATCTTGAAAGCAAACTCGGAGACGTAGTCCATCAGGGACGAACTTCGTAATAAACTTTGTTGTCTAGTATCACTGTGTTTTTACTTTTTTCTCTTTTGTTATGCATATTTTTATGTTTAATCAGCTCTCATAAAATCTTTCTTCTCAAGCAGCTTCCTTGATTTTCGTACTTTCAGTTAACAATCATTTCAATAATGGATAATCAATTCTACATCAATTTTAACTTATGATCATTTTAGATCAACATGCCAAATGAAAAAAAGAAGCAAAATATGTCAAAATAAAAACTCACCTGGAAAAGCAATGATGATCACACCAAAGGTTCCATGATCTCCTCGGGAATGCTAGAGCTCCAATATCGAGTGTGTAATTGAGCTCTAGAAGTGTTAATTAAATAGATTTGGAAAACTTAGGGTTTATGACACACATGTCTAAAATAAAGGAAAATGTGACATTTTCCATAAGCTTCTAAAAATAGTGCAAGTTCCTCCTTTAGGATACTAAAAATGGAACCCTATTTTTTAGGGATGTTTTTTTCTTTTACTAGGGCAACTTGCCGTGCACATTGCTGGGAAAGACTTGGCAATTATGGGAACTGGGAAACCTTCTGACTCAATGCAATTCATAATTTCTGAGCTCAGTGAGGGCTACACAATTTATAGGCTTAATGCTAGGTTTCCTCCCATGGCTCTGCATTTTCTGAGCTTAAGGCTCACTAACAGCCAGGACTGCACAATTCCCATCATCATGGCTGCTTTCCCTCAAGGATTACATAGTTTTTGGAGGCAAGCCCAGAACTATTATGAGACCAACTTGGGAGATCAACTTGTGACTTAGAAGAATCAAATAAGTAAGAAAACACAAGAAAAAATGCAATATAAGTCCTAGTCAAAGCACGAATACCCGAGTCAATGTGAGAAGAGCTACTAAGGTTAAGAAGGGAGGCTCCAAAATCGAAGCATAGGAAAAATTTTAGAGGGTGGTTGTAGCCACTACAACACTAGCGATACGCTAGTAGAACTCCAACTCTCGTTATGGATCTTGTCTCATGCAAATTGACTCTAAATTTTCCGAAAGTATTGTTTAGTTCTTTGATTATCATAGCTCATTCACTTAGCTTGATTTAAATATGTAGTCCTTACCATTCTCTTCATCAAAAGCACACATACCAAGAAAGGTTAAATTGATTTGTTTTGATTGTGGATGAGGGGTATATAGATATAAAAGTAAAATATATTGTGAGAGTCTTAGTTTCATATCTGTTGTTTCTCCACTGCCAATAGGCCTAGACAATATCTTGACAGAGTCACTTCTAGAACACAAGAATTTATCTACTGCCAACAAGCTTGTATAGTACCATGAGAGAGTTACTTGCTTCATCTCTTTGCATAGGAAGCCTTACTCTTCTTTCACCCTTTATTTCATTTTTTTCATTTATTCGTTTTTATTTTTCAAAGAACTGTGCATACAAACTTATTTATTTCATGAAGTAGAAGAGGGATCCCAACCTATTGAGAGTACAATAGGTTGTGCATTAAGATAAGGATATTTATATATACCTCTGACATACTTATTAAGGTTTTCCCCATCTCCTTACTCTACTTGACTTAGTTCAAAAGGGTTAACCAAAAATAGAAGACTAATAAGAGTAGGCAGTACTAGTTAAAAGTGCAACCATAGTGATTTCACCATGACTCTTTCCGAAAAGGATGCATTTTCCATCAGAGTAACATCAACTAAAAGAAATGAAAGATTCACCTAAACAAACGGAATAGATAGATAACCAAGCATTGATAGTAGTACAAGTTCCTCTTTAACTTCGCCCTACTTTACTAAGAAGCTAGACACAGTCTCATGCTAAAACTAACCTACAACTATAGAAGAAAACAAACTAAAGGCAAGAAGCAGAGTAAAAGTGAAACACGGTAAATCAAACCAAGGAGAAAACAAATAAAATTAAAACTACTCCTACACCTAGCCTAAGCAGAGCATAGGCCAACTTACATAAAGTGATACCTCCAATGTCGTCATCGGTACATCAGCTGGCCTATATAGGCGAGAGCATATATGTCAAAAAGGATATACAAGAAAACCAACAAACAAGAAAGATAATACAATACAAAATAGAATGTCTGAAGTTTGAAAGAACCCGCATAAAATTAAAAATGGAAAGAGCATGAAAGGAAATTTGTGGATGTACCACAGTGTCTAAACACATCACGAGTCAAAGACAAGTAGGCACACACTTTCAAAATTGAAAAATGAGCAAACATGAAGAAAGAAAAAAAACTATGTTTTTACAACAATGATTTCTACGTATGACTCCTCCAATGACTGATAGATAGGATTATCCGATACAGATGGAGGATCTGAATATTGTAAGATAGATTGATTTTCAATGTGAACAACAGAGTGATGAGGAGCCTAGAAATATTAAAAATATTTCTAATCAGAAGTGGAACTAAACTCAAGGCTACGAGAACCTGACATAACCATCATCTTAGGTTGAAGTGCTTCAACATCTTGGGGAGGTTCCAATTCATTAGAATATGGATCATCCAAGACCGGTGGATTAGAAATATCAACAATGGAAGAATCAGAATCATGATCAAATGAGTTAATAAAAAGATAACGACAACCATGATCAGAAAGTTCAAGATCATGAATAAGGGAATCCTCATGATCTGATGAATCGTAAAGAGGGGATAATGGAGAACGAAAAATTTCACCCTCTATGTTCCTAGAAATATAAGATGAGAGATTGGGAGGATATGAGAAAATAGATTTGTCCTCTTTGCATCGAAATGAAGATTTGGAATTCCATGTGTTTTGTGAATGATTGAAAGTAGTAACATCTGAAACTGAATTTTCACGAGATTGAACAGAAATGACAGAATCGTGGAAAATGTCAAGATAATGAGAAAGAGATGTAGAAAGAAGGAGGTCATCCTTCACTGTATATTCCTGTTCAAACTCCCACACATACTCGTCAAAATGATATCGCAAGTTGGTTGTTCAACACCAAATCCATCCAAAACTTGGTCCTCGTGAACATCACAAGAAATATATGAGAAAAGTAAACAAAACACATAAAAATCTGGAGGATTAGAGGGACCAAAGGGTGGAGGTCAAGGATATAACACTTCATCACAACCATCTGAGTCACAGTCCAAATTTGTGCAAAATTCTGAGTAAGTGGGGTAGGAAGAGATAGTGGTAGGTCAAAAGGTGAATTCTCGACCTCCCCCACCTTGAGCTATGGAGCTAGATTTGTTTGATGAGAAGGGGAAGGAGGGTCACTTGGAACAATGACCTTATCCATCGAAGATTTAAAAGCTCCAACACTGAGGTATGTTAGGAGAGGTTAAAAAGATTCTAACTCATGAATTTTTGGAAATGTGAAAAAGATACATAAATCTATCAACCAAGAAAGACCAACCAACTTCATCTTCAGGAAATTCAAAGAAGTAATGGATAAAACTATCGTGAAAATCCTGAACATATTCATCAGATGCTTTTCACAATTTTAAAATTTTCTTAATAAGAGCTTTATGATCATAGCGATCGAAAGAACAACATGCATCTATGAAAAGTTGTTCGAAAGAGTGAATGGATTCATTAGGCAATGTGTTACACCAGTCTTGCACGTGCCCTTTGAACATGAGAATGAACAACCTACAACCAACATCCTCATGGTGGATGTTATGCTTTGTGAAGAAATCAAGAAACTATTTGGTGTGTTGAAATAAGGTTGTTTCACCCTCATCATTAAATTTCAGATTAGACAAGTTATCGATAATTCTAGCCGACACTTTCACATTTGCATGTCTGGAAAGACATGTCGAGGCTATGATTTGGCGAGAAGTCATCAAATGAGTGAAAAGATTCAAAATAGACTTCAAGGGCTCATCTTGTCATATAGCCCTCCTTTAAGCACCATAAATGTTGATGTTGTTGGACCCACCAACATTTAGGGGATATCCCCGATATGAAGTCCCAACAAGACCTCATACCATTTGGAGTAGGAGTCCCAATAGTGGGTGGTAGCATTATTCCTTGACCATGCGAAAAAAAAGAGGGAAGTATGATAACTTTGGGTGAGAGAAAGTGTGTGACCATGCAGAGAGTCAAGTGTGATGCATGAAGGTTCCAATACACAAAGGGAAAAGCAAGTGCGCTCCTTCGAGGCCTTTAATAGTGTGCAGATTGAAAGGAACACATGAGGAGAATGACATCAAAAACTAACATTCCAAATATTCCACAAGTTAAATTCATGAATTAATACAACAACATGCATTCAACAAGATTGACACAAATGCAAATGAAATATCTCATAAGCATATGTGTAAGTTCAATAAATTACATTTCCAATACAACAAGAATAGTCCTACTATATTAACAACATATGCATGAAAGTGTGTTGGCTCTTATTTTATTATTATAAGTGAAAGTTCCATCAATACATACATCATTGACGACCACTAGCCCCAATAATGGAACATTAAAGTCGAGAACACCTGCTCCTCCAACGAATTATACTCGCTTTATGCTATGGAGAAGCCAATCCTCTTCACAATACTCCTAAGCTCTTCCTAAGCCTACACATAGCCAAAAGCTTGGCTCCCATAATCCTGTTATATGAGTTATGAGGTTTTATTTATAACAAGAGGGGGTGACTCTTCAACTCACCTTTGTGACCTCTAGAATACCCTCATGACTCTTCAACTTATTTACAAAATGACACATTACATTACATGAGGACTTTTCATATTCCAATATTGACACTTGGAATTTCGCTTACAACATAATTAAAAATAATATTATATTTTACACTTCTAGCCATATAAGACAAAATAAGGTAATAACAAATTGACAACCTAACAAGACACAACACTCAAAGTTGTTCTGCCTCTTTCTTGGCAGCCTACTAGTTCTATGTGAGTTGCTCATTCTTAGTCATCAAATACTAAACATTTGATCTTGTTTCTCCTGCATACATCAGGCTAGCTTCGACAATGGCATTTGGATGCTTCCTAGTGTCTAACACTATCACCCTTTCTTTAATGAATGCAGGTGATGCATGATCATCGAGAAAGTTTTTCCTCCACACTTGTGAATCCTCTTTTGGAACTCATCGAATGATAGATTGTACATATCCATCATTGGATCATCATGAAGGTGGAAAATATCTCCTTGCTTATGCGAGATTGGCTCTAATAATGGAGGTGGTGGAGACTAAGTGATGACTTGTGGTGCTTTTAGAATCAAGTCAACATCTTCATGTTATGGTTCTTGTTCCAACTCCATGTTTATAACCTCGATGAGTTTCTCAATTTGTTGAGAAAGTTCTCGACCCTGTATTTGTTCACCTTCCTCCTCGGTTGCTGGATGTTCTTGTACCCATTCTTCAACCTGTATTGGTGCTATTTTCATTATCATCATGCCTTACCTTTGTTATTCTTCCCATTTATGCTTCTCTTCTCTTTCTCTCCTTCTGAACTCTTGTTCTTCCTTCAGCTTCTTCTCTGCTTCCTACAACCTCTTCTTTTATCTCTTCCTCCACTCCAATCTCTGCATACTTTGCTTCCTCTTCTCTTCCGTTTCCAAATATGATTTGTCGATAAGAGGAACTGCTTTCTTTTTATAGCTCTGTTCTCCCTCTAGTCTGTCAACAATATTCCTCTTTCCCTTGTCTTACATGGGATTGTTTCCTTCTATTCTTTTTGTGTATGGAGTTGTTATTGTCTATGGATAAGCCTGTGAAGTCCTTGTTAAATTGACTGGATCATTGAGTTTCGAGGCATTGTAGAAGTATCTCCAAGGATCCTTCTCTAGCTAATGAAATGCCCCATCAATCCACTGAAAGTAAAATATTGTACAATGGTCCTTGCATATACCATGGGGATCATACGGATTAAATTCATCAGTGTTGAACTCAAATATCACTATCTCCTTAGCCTCAAAATATATGACTCAAGTTCTTTATCTTGTATAATCTGATCTACAAAGGAAGAGTGGGCCATGGTGCTTTCTTCTTCTTGTGCAATTCTACTGACAACCCTGTAGTGAGATGGTATAATACTTCTTGCATGACCAGTTTTTCGGTGGTATACCTTGGTAAAACATGTGCAGGCTTCTCTCGATCAAACACTCTAATGAAGGTGTCACTTGGTGAGGAATACCAATATACAATGTCTACTATCACCTCCATTGCTTCTAGGGACATGCAAGGTGGATCTTCTTCAAACATAAGCTTGTACAACAGGATGATAAAGTCATCAATTAGCCATTCCATTACTCATCAATAAGTGCATTCTGAAAAAAACTTGCAATACATGTTCGCGATGGTCTCTCATGGTGTTAAATTCCAGTTCATGCCAAGGAACTCATGTTGCACACAAATTGCATCCGATAAGTATGCATACATATAGAACCTTTCTCGCTCACCCTTGGGCAGATTCTGACCTTGTGCTATATGGGCCTTCAATTGTTGAGCCAACAGATCTAACCAGTTTAATGATCTTCTATCATTCACAAACTTGTCCAATAAGAGTTCCCACCCTTTAGGAAAGGTTTCAGTGATCTCTTGACCATATATTTTGCAAACAATGATAATTGAGGGCTTGTAATCCTTCTTGAGGGAATTTTTCTTATACACTTGGTGGGCGTCTATCAAAAATTTGATGGATCTTTCACTTAGTGTTTAACAATGCCTCTTGTGTTCACATAGCTGTGGGTGGAATAGAAGAGTGAGTCCATGCACTTTACTAGCTCGGGAAAGTGATACATCTGCTAAAAGCCTTCTACCTAGAAGTTGGCACTGCTCAATGTCATAGTCTTCTCATCCATGTGTGAAACAATCCAACTGACAATATCTGCACATGGGAAGGAAAGATACCTGAACGCAACTTGGTATAGCCCTAATTATCAGATGTTGAGATAAACATGCTCATCCTCTAAGTCTACCTCAAAGTCCTTTGCAAAAGTTTCTTTAATCTATTTCCATGTCAGTGATGATCCTTCTCTATACACAATTGATTATCTACATATACTGGAAAATCAACTGATGTTTCCTCAGCTGCTTCCCTAGTACTTCTCTCAATGGCTTCCTTTGATGCATCTCTCTTATATTCCATGGTAATAGTGATTGCTTTAGAGATGCTCAACAACTATTGTATGTTGGGTTGTGTTATATTCTTTCCATGACTAACCCACGCAGTGAACCGGGGGGTTAGAGTGGGGGCGGAGCCCCCGCTTTGTTGCGCTGATTGCGCAGCAGGGGGGTCACAAGGGGGGCGGTAGCCCCCTGTCCGAGGGGTTTGAGGGGGGCGGGTAGGCCCCCTCTACAGGGTTCGAGGCAGTGCCCCAGGAAAAAAAAAAATTGGACCCTATATTAGGTTGGGCAAACCTACCTATGATTTTCGGTCCATGGTTTTGGACGCGATGGTTTTTTGGTCCATGGTTTTGGACGCGATGGTTTTTCAGTCCATGGTTTTGGATGGGATGGTTTTTTGGTCCATGGTATTGGATGCTTCAGCATGTATAAATATGTATTGTAACATTGAAAGGAATATAATGAAAAATCAAGCTGGTAGTCCCGGTTTTGGGATCCAGTGGGAAATATCTGTGTATATGTGTTTTATGTGTTATGCTCTCACATTTTTATTTTTCCTGTGATTTAGAATTCGTATGCAGGTGATTTCTATATGGGGTTAAAACCTACATTTTACTTGTGGGACATAAGGACACACATGGCAAGCAAATGCCATTTTTATGAAAAACAACTTACAAAGCAAGTTCAAGTAGAATACTTGGCATTAGATGGGAAGGATTGCAAAATTTTTCCTAATAGGGGAGAATAGTTGCTTGTGGGAACTATGCACTACATAGTTCGAATAGTCAAGATGGAATCTTGATGGTTGAAACTGCGCAATGCACAGTTGAGCTTGGGCAGAGGCTTGTGAGAGACTATACATTGCATAGTCTTAGTAGCTAAGCCATAGGCTAGCTATTGGAACTACATAGTGAGTAGTTGGAGCTAGCTTGGACTATGCATTGCACAATTCCAGAGGCCAATCTTGTCTCTTGAGCCTCCAGATTGTGTAGTGCCAATTAGGAAAGGTTAAAATTAGTAAAGTGAACCCCAAATTTTCCCAAGGGAAGTGTGAAAAACAAGAAGATCTAAGAGATAGTATGAATTTGAGTGTAGATATGACTAATTGTAGATAAATGCATGTGTATCAAGTGCAACAATTGATCAGATGGAAGTAAAACAAGGTAAGTGGGGTGAGTCGTCGCAGCAACTACCATTGTTGTAAAAACGGGAAAACTAATATGACACTTGGGAAAGGAAATATAAAACTTAAGAAAATACTTATACAAGTTAAAACAAGTCAAAACGCCAACAACCATTAAGTGAGACAAGTGAAACATCACTCACACAAGCCAAATGACAAAAAGCGACAAAAGATGAAACAATCAAAACTCACGCAGAAAAGCTTCAACAATCGCACCAAAGGTTCCTTGATCTCCTCAACAATGCTAGACATCCAAGATCGAGTGTGAACATGATCTCTAGAAGTGTCGATTAATTAGATTTCAGAAAATGAAGGTTTTTGACACACATGCCTTAAATCAAGGAAAAAGTGACACTTGGTGAAAGCTTCTAAAAATAGTGCAAGTGCCTCCTTTAGGTTACTAAATATGGATCCCTATTTTAGGGTTGCCTTTTGATTTTTTCTTTTTCCAAGGAAACTTTCGATGCACACTGGTAGGAAATACTTCACAACTTTTGGAACTATGTAACTTTCAAGCTCAGTGCACTGTGGAGTTTCTAAGCTCAGTGTGGATTGCACAATGTTTGGGCTCGGTGCTAGGCTACCTCCCATGACTATAGACTTTTTGAGCTCAAAGCTCATTGGCAGTCAAGACTACACAAATACCATCATCAAGGTTTGTTTCCCTCAAGGATTATGTAGTCTCTAGAAGCAAGCCCAGAACTGTTGTGAGACAAAGTTGGGAGATCAACTTGTGACTTAGAAGAATAAACTAAGTAATAAATTGCAAGAAAAAATGGAAAGATAGGTCTCAGTTAAAGCAAAAATACCTGGGTTAGTGCAAGATGAGCTACTAAGGTTAAGAAGTCAAGCTCCAAAATCGAAGCATCAAAATTTTTTTGGAGGGTGGTTGTAGTTGCTACAATAACACCATTTTCTTACTTTTAGAAGCTCAATCTTGAAACAATTGTATCTATGTAATTTCAGCTCTCCAAGGTCTAAAATTTCATCATGTGATATCCCTCTGAGTCTTCTTTCAAATGCCACAAGTGAGAATGAGATTGAATTCATCAAGGTGAATTTATGCCCAATCTCCCATGATGACTTGGTTATGAACTAGTTCAATAGAGAAAAATTGTACATAATTCCATGTGTCACTATTCCTTTAGCCCTGAAAATGATACGCAAAAAACTAAAATTCGTACGATTTCAGAAAACTTTTATGAAACTCACATTTAATTCTCGTAGAGAAAGCTATGAAAATTATCCCTAGCTCACTCGTTTGAGATTAAATTCTGGAGCATGCAAACACCATAACTCATTCATAACATATCTCAAAAAATATAGCAAACCAAGATCATAACTTTATACAAAAATATCACCAATATTTAAGCTCCACGTGGTCAAATTTTCAACTTATGAAGTCTTGTATAAAAATCATTACAATGAAAATTCCGAGATAGTGTATTTGAAGCAGCGGAACCCTAGAATCTGAAGCTTTGATACCAAATGTTATGCAACAAGATCACAAAATAGAAGAAAATATATATCAACCACTTGAAAATTTTCCTCTTCAATGGGGAAACCTCCTTTACATCACATAAATGAATAATTCTGAGATGATACAAATGACAAGACCTCCTTGGTCTAGATAGAAGTCTAAGAGGTCATAATATAATCAAAGCCTACATAACAATAATAATATAAGGGCACAATAATAACAATATTGGGCTTCTATTGGGCACAAAAATAACAATATGGGGGCTACATGGGCTCAACAATAACAATAACAAGGCTAAACTAGTATTATATGGACCTAATAGCTCCAACCTACAGGAGGTTTCTACCTCAATTTATTCAGCAAGCTTAAACTTGCAAAGAAGCTCTTATCCCCATAAATATTCTATAGGATACAACCTATGGGAGGCTCTTACCACAACAAGATCGAAAATATTCTTTTTTAGGCTACAACTTGAAAGAAGACTACGATCACCGAATACATACAAGAAACAATATGTTCATTTACCTTCTCTATAACTTTGCACACTTCCATCTCTTTCTTTGTTTCTTCTTCTCCTTAAATCTTCTTCGCATATTCTCTATATGTGTTAGGTAACTAATGAAAAACAACTCAATCAGGTCTAACATTCTCTAACTCTCTATAACATTATAGCCTTCCAGCCTCACACATTTTTATAAAAAATCCTTGATGGTTGTTAGTATTCCAAACATGAATATGAAATAACAAGTCTTGTCCCTTTTCATTCTAGGGTTTCTATTTATTTCTAAGTATTCATTCTTAAATTTAAAGCATAAATCAAGACAAATAAAACTCATACTATTCAAAACCAAAATAACATAAGTGAAAATTATTGATTGCATGAGTTAGAGGTTTGATGAATAAGAAAATACACTGTAACATAGGTTAGCTAAAGGGGTAGCGCATTAAACTCTAGGGTAATGCAGTATAGAGACCAAATGAAGTACATTATATCACTATTTCAGAGAGAATAAGGAACATTATAGTTTGATGTTGTTGTGAAAAACACCCTCGAAAGTTTTTCCTCTTCTTGAATTTTGGAGCCTCCTTGTGATCTTATAATTTTCCATTCCAAGTTTATTATAGTCACTTCATGATTAGTTGATGTCTTTCTGAAACTTTAAGCCTTATTTTGAGATTTTAACTATAAAAACCACTTTATTACACATGTTTAACTTTCAATGCATCTTCAAGCACACATCTTTCTTTCAAGCTCAATAGTCAATGTTTACCTCTGCAGACAAGCAGTGTGTTGTCCTTAAGGACAGTGCCTGTGAAGGCTCTAGAAATAGTGATTGTGTAATCCTTAATGGAATACATTGCACAAATCATAAATATTCTAGAGCTTTGCTAATAATTATTTCACAAATAACAAGGACATTGCACTATGAACTCCATGTTGATAGTTAGTGCACAACATTGTTTGACATCTCTCTCACTCTTAGTGGCAATTGTATCATCATTCTAGTGAATTTTCTCAACTATTGCTTTTGTGTTACTTCTACTTTCATAAGTATTTTTTTCACTTTTGTGATTATCATTTTTCCTTAGTTTAACTTTAATAAGTGTCACTTGTGCTTTATCTTCACTTTAGCATATGCCACTTTCACTTTCTTTTGCTTTTGCAAGTGTCATTTTCACTTTTTCTTTCTGTCACAAATGTCATGTTTAACTATTTGTACACCTGCATGTGTTTCACTTTAGCAAACTAATAGTGGTAGCTCTAGCACATTATTTTGCATTAGATGATCATATGTATCATAAGAATATGTGTTAGACACTCTCCCACATCTTAGTGCACTTTGTAGTTGCAGTTGACACTTTTGTCGTAACTTGTATTCTAAGTGTTGTAAAGTGACATTTCAACTATAACACTTAGAAATAAGTGTGGCATTTCCTTTGTTTCAAGGTTTTTTTGTTGATTTTGGGTACTATGAATTCCTTTGACTTATTTTTATGTCATCCGAGTGTGAGATCACTATTTCAGGACTTGTTTACATGTCTTTCTCTCCCTTGTCTCACTCATCCCACACTTACTCATTTTAGGAGCTTTCATTGTCTTTAAAACATGCTAAATTTTCTCCCTCATATAAATGCACACTATTCAGCCTTAATCATAGTGAAACATATGTTACCTCTTGGAATTATGCACTCTGGAGTGCTAGACGACAATCTCCTTCTCCATTGCACATTGAGAAGTCTTGGAATCTAGGTCATCAATCTAGCTGCTTAGCCTTATCAACCATGTAGTTCATAGTTCCTCCTGCCCTGAATTATGCATTACACATTTGTAATGGATAGTGAAGCCTCCCTGCGTAACTAAATTTCCCGACTTTGCAGAATCCTAAGCCTCCATTTCAGCTATTGCACATTGTACAATTACAATGTGCAACCTTTGTCCCTGCCTCCCTAACATGCTCAATTGCATGATTCCTTCATCTAGTGGGTTTCTTACTGCACATTGTGTAGTTATAATGGATAGTAGGTCACCCCTTCGTCACTGAAGTCCTCAAGTTCATAATTCACTTAGCATATCTCTCAATCATTGTTCATGTTGTAGTTATAATGGCTAGTCTTATTCCTCTTTTTGACTGAAACCCTTCATTGTACATTCCCATTGATATGCCTTCCCTCAACTATGCATTGTGCAATTTTAGTGGATAATGGATCCTCCTCTTGGTCACCCCTAAAGAGAACTCTGAAGTACCTTGAGCCTGCCTCTCTTTCACTACACGTTACATAGTTATATTTAGCAAGCCTCAAACCCTTATCTACTAGACTTTTTCATTGTTCAAAAGACCTATCAGCTCTCCCTTTACTGCACATTGCAGATTTCCAATCAATAAATAGCTCATTCCTGGGTCCCTATAGTCCTCAACTACGCAATTGTAAGCGTCCTTCTCTCAAAAACATTTCTTGTTGCCTCATCTAAGTAAACATTTTCCATGATCAAGAAAAGGTAGGATAGGTGGTTTTTGGATTGATGTTGGCTTTTCATGAGTGAACCATCATGAAGAAGCTGAACTAATCTTGGACCAAGGTAAAGACATGATAAATCATGCTGACTTGGAAGGTTATTACATGCATCTAGACCCTTTGGAGGGTGAAGATATAGAACAAGCGAAGATCGATAATAAAGAAGTCAAATTCATAGCAGTAAGTAGAAAGGCTTGGCCAGTACACATCATAATGAAGTTCCATATCATCAATGCCAAGTCATGGCTTGTGAAAGTGTCATCACAAAGTCATATGTGTCAATGTATCTTGCCACATCATTTGTGGAATGTAATCATTTTATTTCCAAAATAAGAAGATATAAAATGAGTGGAAGACGAAGGGTCCCACATGGAATGTGAAAAGTCATTAAAAAGTCATAGTCATTAGAAGTTCAAAGGTCATATAGGAATTTGAAGAGTCTTTGTAGAAGCTCAAGAGTCATGAGGGAAGTCAAGAGTCACATGGGAGGTGAAGAGTCACCTCATTTTTTATAAATACACCCTCATAGATTAAGAGAAGGGACTTTCGACTTCAGACTTTTCACCTTGGCTTCTCTAGCCTGGCATAAGAGAGAACAACATTCTTTGGAGGAGCAAGTGGTGACTTAATGTTTCACTATTGGGGCTAGTGTTGCATCATTGTAATCATCTATCTTGGAACTTTCACTTAATATATGAAGCTCTCAGAGCCAACACACTTTCATGCATATGTCATGAATGATTGTAAGACTATTATTTCATTGTTTGTAGTGTATGTTTATGTTTACACATACTAATGAAAATGATCTGTTTTGTTGGCTTTGGTATGCATCTTGTTGAATGTGCATTGGTACTTGCTTTTATGATCGTTGTTATCTTGTGAACTACTTTTCAGGTTAAATAATGATTCTTTCCATGCTCTTGTGTGTCTCTTTTAGGATATTATTATTACTTTTATTCTAGAGGCTCACTATCTCATTCCCTTCCATGAAAGTACTTTATATACATTATGATCATATGTCTCATAGTGTCAACTTACTTGCTTGCTTCAAAGGTTGTTTAAATAATCCCTTATGTTAATAGTTGCAGCTAAGGAAAATCCTTAAGAATAATGGTGGTTAGGTCTATTATCCAGATGGGGCTCCTACTCCAAATCGATTGACATTTAATTGGGAATTCATACTAGGGAGACCCCCTTTGTTGGCATATTTCCATCATCATTAACAATTGGCACTAGAAGGATGGCCAGATGATAAGTTCATCCCGTTGAATCTATTTTGAATCTCTCATATTGAATGACTCATTCCCAAATCATACTCCCAGGACGTTTTCCTAATAGATCCAATCTTAAAATTTCAATCCCCATGGAACTTTTCTACAAATTGTCTCAATTAAGGTTTGATCGAGAGGATGAAATATACATAATTGAACATACATCTCATTTCTTCAAGTTTTGTGATTCTCATGAAATCAATTGTGAAGATAATGATTGTAAATTATTGACCCCTACTCTTGAAGGTTGAGTTAAACTATGGTGTCATACATTACCAACTAATTATATTCATTCATTTGAACAACTTTTTAAGGAGCTTCATCAATCCTTTAACAGGTATGATTATCATGATTTTTATAAAAGAATCAATCAACTTAAAATGAAGCCTGATGAATCAATAGATGATTTTTCTAATAGATCTCTTAACCTATGTTATGAGTTTGCTGAAGAATATATGGATTGGGATTTATTCAAATAAAGGTTTATTTCCTTAGCTCAAATCTCCTTGAAACAATATAAATCTAAATCCTTGGTTAGTAGCTCTCTCCCAAATTTTATTAATCATGAGACTCCCCCAATCTCAGAGGAGGAACCTACTATTCCTTTTGTCCCTTTTCCTCCTCCCTTTTCATTTCCTAACAAGGTTGACTCTGGTGCTATTATTGAATTTGAGAAGTTTCAAAATTATATTTTCGATCCATTCATCCCATCCTAATTTTTTCTCTTTGCATGAGAAAGATTTGAATGTTCTAATAAATCCATGGAGCCTAAGGTGAAGATTGATCCCTTGATTCCGCAGTATCACTGAAATTTTGAATCCAATACTATGAAAATTATTATTTTTTCAAGGAATACTTGTCATCCTATATCATAGATATATCAAAGCCCTTTTCACCTTGATTCACTTGATCAATTCGCTCCAATAGTTAGTTCTTCAAATACTTTCAATTCGCATTCTACTAGTCCAAGTTTTGATCTAGTACAAGGTGGTCACATTCCATAGGTAGAGGGATAGGACTGTGAATATGATTTTAATCCCTCTTATCTCTTTCAAAATAATCCATGTAAATATGTTGTTCCTTCATTCTTGGTTGAACTTGAATCTTGTGACATCGACAATCAGTCAAATGAAATTAGAGCTCCTAATCAGGAGAAAACCACAGGAAATTTCCATTATAATAGCAATAATTCCATTGATATACATGTTGGTGAAAGCCCAAGTATATCAACAAATCTTTTTATTTCTCAAGAAGATATTCTTTTAGGAACTTCATATTCAACTTACTATCCATCTTTTTATTTCTCAAGAAGATATCCTTATAGGAACTTCATCTTCAACTTACTATCCCTTATGTCCTATTTCTTGTAATGAATTAACTTGTGATAAAAATATGCCATAATTTTTGAATTCACAATCTAATGAGAAGGATTTTGAATTGACACAAGTTTTTAAGGTCACACATGATGAAGAAGAAAATAATCAAATTATTGAGAATCCATTACATTCCTTACAATCTCCATTATTAGATGAGGATAATTCTTTAGTTCAGGTTAGTCATGAGATTTGTCTAAGTTATACATTCTCAGACACGTAGTTAGAAGAATATTATTATTTGAGTAATTTGTTTGCTAAGGTATAAAATTTTTATAAAACAAGTGATGTAGATGGCTTCCATCTGGATAATAGTGATCATGTCATAAACCATAGTAGTTGTTCACATACAATTCATTATCTAACTCAACTCTCAAAATGTCATTTCTCAACATTCAAAATTTTTGGGACTTGTCAAGGAGTCGAGGCACTTCAACTCTTGTTGATGGTTATGTAAGGTTCTTATAATCTTGATGAGGTCCTCACACTAGGTTATATCTATATTTTCTCGCAAAATTATTTTCTCTACATTGTTTCACTGAATGTAAGCTCATCCTTGAAATACTTTTGGTATTTCCAAGGCATTTGTACTAACTTTTAAGATTCATTTCTCATCAGATAAAGAATTTTGCTCTAGCTAATTCATCATTGTGTAAACCTCTTACATTAAACTCAGGCTTGGAATATATAACTTTCATGGAAGCACCAAGTTGTTATGCCTATCTTTCTGATTATCATGAAAAATATTTTCATCCATTGAGAGATTCACATCTATCAAGTACTTCTCTCGACAATCAATTCCTAGTATTTCCTATGAATGTTGTAAATCAATTTATTTTGGCTCTAGTACAATCTATCCTTTTCAAGGTTAGCAAATGCTTGAATCATTCATCAGACCAAAACCCTCACTTGAATATGGATACAAGATTTGATTTAACACTTGATTCTAATATTTTGTCAGCTTAGTATCCTAATTGGCTTCCTCAATTTATGATACCAACAACTATTTTAAATTCACTAAGTTATCATATTACAGGTTTAATGTGTAACTCAATGCAAAGCAAACCAATCAAGAATCGAGAATCTTATGCCTTAATTGATCCACCTAATCATAATACTAGGCTTAACAATTATTTTTCAATGCATCATTTTACCACTAGAATATTTGATGTTATGTTTTTTACATTTTTTGATCTCATCAATGCCATAAATTTTCATGATCCATCATTTCACTATTTGAATCCTTATCAAGTAGTTGAGGCACTTCAACCTTGGCTGATGGTTATGGTAGGTCCACACAAACTTGACAATGCTTCTGAACAATATGATATGAAATTCCTATCAAAATATTCTATTTATGATTCCAACGCACTAATTGAAAGATCATTCTCAAGAACTTTAGCGTTTTCAAAAGGATTGTTTCAGATTTTATGGTCAAATCTATGACTGGGTAGAGCGATCTTACTTAGCAAGATCAGTCGTTAATAATAAGTTTTGATATTTATTAATTTTTTCTAAGGATGAAGACACATACAAAGATACATTCACGAGAAGATTTCAAGGTTTGTATGATTTTTGTTTGGATCAAAAAAGTATGATTGTAGACTGTTTAAAGTTAGTTATTATGGTGAGACCTTCAATTTCTTGTGCACGATATTCAAGTTGTTATATTTAATTTTTCACATTTCTTTATGTTGTTTTTAATTGCTCACATCTTCGTACTTGTAGATGGGGAGTAGCTTCTATGTCTACATTGGAAATTTCACTTTACTTAGCCTTGACCTTTTAGTTGGTTAAGTTAGGAGTAGGTTTAGCGGCATTCTACATTCTTCTTAATTCCAGCCTACATTTTCTCTCAATTTAGTCTTTTCTTTTGTCCCACATGTTTATTTTTAGTTTAGTTTTCCATTTTCTTTGTTCTTGGATCTTGTTCTCTTGTTTTCAAGTCTTTTCCTTTGCATTTTTTCATAAGACCATGCATGAAAATTACTTCTGTCTAGCTCAAGAGAGCAATGTGGAAAAGTTTTGAAAAGGCAATTGTGATGATGAGTAGCTCTTGGCTAAACTTTCTTCCTCTAGTTTTTTTGGACCTACACATATTTTAAGGTCAATGATGTCTGAATGGAAAATGTGATTCTTTTAAATGGAAAGCCATAACTAGAAAATGTATCTATTGTAGGATCTTCATATCTTGATTGGGTACAGTAATTGAATGAGATTTTTCTTGTTGATCCAATTGAGTAGAGAAGGGAAAGAAGAAAAATAAGAGCGAACATATTAATTTCAAAGGTATTTAACATTCTCTAAAGGAATAATCTCTCTTTCTCTCAATAAGTCGTGATACCACTTCCATCTTGGTGATATAAATGCCTATAAAATGCCAATGAGCATAATGAAATAAAATAAGGGGTGAAAGAAGAGAAATACTTCCTGCACAGAGAGGTGAAGCAAGAAACATTATAGAAAATTTTAAGTCTAAAATAGGCCTCCTAAGGAATATTATAAAATAATAGTGGAAATAATAAAATAAGATTAAATTACATCATCAAGGTTTGGAGGAAAAAAATAAAAAACTACTTTTTCAACTCGTATTATCAACTTATGTCCCTATCATTTTACTCAAATTTCTAGCAGGAGCACTCATTAGATACAAAATTTAATTTTTCATCCAAGGAGTACCCATGTTGCATACTTTTGATGGATCCTACTATACGAACAATGTCAAATACATGAAAAAATGTGATTGCAATCACATTTTTTCATTTATTTCACATTTTTCCTGTAGTAGGGTCCATAAAAAGTATGTAACATGGGTAATATTTTGATTAAAAGCTACATTATGCATCCAATGAGTGCTCCAGCTCAAAATTTGACTAAAATCATAGGGAGATAAGTTGAAAATGTGAGTTGATTTTTTTTTTTTTTTTTTTTTTTTTTTAGCTTTTTTTACTCCAAAAATGGTGAATCATTTCCCATGTTTGACAACATCATATTAAATCCTATTCATCATTAAAAAGTTGATTTTTATTATACATTTTTCTTTCGAGACCCATTTTTGACCTAAAAAATTGTCTAATACTTTGTTGGGGTACTGAATAGGATCACTGGTAGTGAGGTAATGGTTGTGCTCTTATAGTGACTCTGTCAGGGTACTGAACATGCTTGATGGAAGCAGAGAAACATTGGAGATAAAACTAAAACTATGATCAACTTAAACTCGCAAATATATAATATCCTTGTCCCAGATCAAAAAAATTGAGATATGGTAATCCTTGTAAATAAGTTTAGCCGATAAAGGGGATGGGAGGGATTACACTTATAACTGGGATAAATGGAGAAGATGAGGTGGTCCACATGATGAAGCAATACTTCTTTAAAGACTAAGACTTTGTGCTCAAACGTAGACCTAAGAAGAGAAGTTGGGTTTCTTCCAATGTGTTGCCAAGTGTTGTTGCTGTGACAAACACCCTCCAAAATCCTAAATTTTGGAGCCTCCTTTTGATCTTATGATTTGTCATTCCTAGTTGATTATAGTTACTCCATGACTAATTGATGTTTTTATGAATGTTTAAGCCTTCTTCCGAGATTTTAACTGTCAAAACCACTTTCTTACATACTCTTAGATTTCAATGCATCCACAAGCATAGCTCTTTCTTACATGCTCAATAGTCATTTTTTACCTCTGTAGACAAGCATTGTGTAGTATTTAAGTACAGTGCCTTTATAGGCTCTGGAAACAATGATTGAATAATCCTTAATGGTAGGAATTGTGTAGCTCCTAAACATTGTGCAACCCTTGTTAACAATGCTTGCACAAATGAGAAGTACAGTCCACTATGAAATCCATGTCGACAGTCGATGCATAACATTGTTTGATAGCCTCTCTCACTCCTAGTGGAAATTGTATCATCATTCTGGTGAGTTTTCTCAACTGCCATTTTTGCACACATTTTGCATTCACAAGTGTCATTTTCACTTTTGCGACTATTGTTTTTTCTTCCTTTCACTTCAACAAGTGTCAATTTTCCTTTCTCTTCGACTTTAACATGTGTCACTTTGACTTTACTTATCTTTTACAAGTGTCATTTTAACTTTTTCTTAATTTCAAAAGTGTCACTTTTAACTATTTGTACTCTTGCATGTGTTCCACCCTAGCACACTACTAGAGGAAGCTATTGTACATTAGTCTACATTAGCTAATCATATATATCACAAACATATGTGCTAGACAATCTACCACAACTTAGCATATTTTATAGTTGAAGTCGACACTTGTGTTGTAACCTTTATTCTAAGTGTTGCAAAGATATGTTTCAACTATCACACTTAGAAATAAGTGTCACTTTGTCATCTTTTCAAGGTATCCTTGTTAATTTTCGGTATTTTTCATTCCCTCAACTTTTGTTGATGTTATCTAAGTTTGAGATCACTATTTCAAGACTTCTTTGCATGTCTTTCTCTCTCTTGTCTCACTCATCCCACACTTAGTCATTTTCGAAGCTTTCACTATCTTTACAACTTGCTAACCTTTCTCCCTCCTAGAACTGTGCACTACGCAATATTAATTCATATTGAAGCATCCTCTACCTCTTGGAACTACTCACTGTGTAGCCCTATAAGAAAACCTCCTTCTTAATCTGCACATTGAGTAGCCTTAGAGTCTGCATCATTAATATAGCTGCTTAACCTTGTCAAATGTGTAGTTCATAGTTCCTCCTACCCCAGATTACACATTGCATAGTTGCAGTGGATAGTGTAGCCTCCCTGTGTCACTAAATTTCCCATCTCTGTAGTATCCTAACTCTCCTTTTCAGCTATTGTGCATTTCACAATTACAGTGTGCAACCTTTCCCCCCTACCCCCTAACTTGCTCGACTACATAATTTCTTTATATAGAGGGAATCCTACTATGCATTGTGTAATTCTAGTGAGTAATATGTCACCTATAGGTCACTGAATTACTCAATTGCACAATTCATTGAGCCTATCCCTCAATCATCGTGCATTGTAAATTTACAGTGGCTAGTCACGTTCCTCTTGTTGACTAAAACTCCTTATTCCACAATCCCATTGATCTACCTTGCCTCAACTATGCATTGTGCAGTTACAATGGAAAATTGAGCCTCCTCTAGATCACTACTGAAGAGGACTATGCAATACCTTGAGCCCATATTTATTTCACTACATAAAAGACCTATCATATCTCCCTTTACTATGCATTTCATAGATCCAGTCAATAGTGAGGTCATCTCTGGGTCCCTATACTCCTAAACAACATAATTATAAACCTATTTCTCTCAGAAACCTTGCATGTTACCTCATCTCAATCAACATATTCCATGAGGAAGAAAAGGTATAATTGGTGGTTTCTAGACTGATGTTTACTTGTCATGAGTGAACTTCATTTTTAGGTGTTATAATTTCAACATGGAAAGGTGATCCTCAAGGAATGTCATCAAGGAGAGGCTACAAGAGATCCCTTGGAGAGAAGAAGCCCCAAAGGGACCATCATGAAGAACCTAAAATAATATTGAACCAAGGAAAATGATCTTCCTTGAAATAATGAACTTCATTCTTGGGTTTGATTCTTCAAATGTGAAAAGTCACTAGAACGTTCTAGAGTCATTAGAAGTTCAAAGGCCATATAGGAATTTTAGAAGCCATAGTAGAGGCTCAAGAGTCATGAGGGAGCTCAAGAGTCACATGGGAGGTCAAGAATCACCTCATTTATTATCAATACACTCTCATAGCTATATAGAAGGGAATTTGGACTTTGGACTTTCCACCTTGGCTTCTCTAGCTTGGCATAGGAGAGAAGATCATTCTTTGGAGTAGCAAGTGCTGACATAAGGTACAATATTATTCTTTGAGCTTCATTCTTCGATTTGATTCCCAACAAAGGCACGAGTGCCCAGATACCTATCTGTCATCATTTTCTTGACAACCCTCTATTATTTTATTTCTTATGAGTGTGTTTATTTGTTGGACTTTTCTTAATAGTGTATACTTTCTTATAGTCTAGGGATTTGGTTTTGAGTCAGACTTTTTGACTATTTTCCTTTTAATTGTTATGATATTCATCTACAGTTGTGATTCTGATGTAATTTTTATGCCTGAGAGCTTAATTAGAGTGTGTGAGGACTATTTTCATCATTGAATTTAAAAAAAAATAATGTACCCTTCTTTACATAGGTTTCATCAAATATCAACATTTGCATGGTTTTCTTTAAAATATGAGACTAAAACACCACATATGTTTTATCCACACACCATTGACACAATAAAAAACCAATAAAATTAACACATAATTAAAATTTATTGAAGATTTTTACCTTCTCTAGTAGTAAACCCATTTGATCTGTGGCGGTAGAAAACTAGAGATCAAATGGATTCCCCTATAATAAGAGTCTAGTCAATGAATGCCCAAATTATCTATGAGGAAATGGTTGGGAAATTTACCATAGCATACTACTTAGTTTATCTTACACCCGGAATCAAGTTCTATTATGACTCATGGAGTACCTCCCAAGAGAACCGAGTCATTCCTAACTATTTTCTTCTATAGAAGGTAAATGTTTAAAACAAAGAAAACCATGGTGGATTTTTAAAACAAAGAAAACCAAGGTGGATTTTTATTGAATATTTTTACCTTCTCTCATATTCTGGTTTATTTTTTGTTTACATCATTCTTGTTGTCTTGAGGCCCTTTCGCCCTACAAGGAGAGTCTGCTTAATGGTATGTGTAGACTTAACCCTGCCACTACCATAGATACACATGTCACTAGTCCCTTTGGGCAGCACTTAGGGGGTTGACTAGATTGTTCACAAAGTTTTTGACTATGCTCTTCCATCGCATCTTCATACCTCAACAAAAATCTCTTTAGGTCGGGGTGTAGAAAAAATAGTTACTAATTAAACGAGAAAATTACCTAGTACCCATTTTTTTGAGGTAGCAAAAAATCATCCGATTTTGAAAAGTGGTGATTCAGAATACACCTTCTTTTTAGCATATTTTTGGCACTTTAAATTTTATTATGTATTAATTATGATTTTTTTTTTAAATGCTAGTTATTTTCATGCTGATTTTGAAAAGTATTGATGCAGCGTGAACCCCCTTTTTAGAGGGTTGATTTTTGACACTTTAAATTTTTTAATGTCTTCTTCTTCCCTAAGATTTTTTTTAACTGTATTTATGTATTTGTGTGTTTTTATTTTCCTTTTCATTTTTTTTGTAATGAAATCTTAATTTTTTCATGTAGGTAAAAAAAAAATTGGTAAATATTTTAAAGTTAGTATTTTCTATACATTTATGTAATGTTAATTAATATTTAAATGCACATACTTGGATGCGGGTGATCTCCAAGGACATTAATGGCCACCCAACGAACCGCTGGCGATTAGACCTGCCAGATGGTGGGCAGCGCACTGTTCAACGCTCACCTAAGATGAGCGCAGGTAAGCCTACAAGCTGCATTAAATGGCCCCTCTGGCCGAGACCTAGATGTTGTTAGAAACAATATGGAGCCTCTTGAGCCCTTTGTTTATCCTCCCTCCCTTTGCATCTGTTTGCCTCAATTTGAGAATTATTGTTGCAGAAATGTCACTGGATGCCGATGCTGGCTCTTTTGCTGCATTAACCTTGGAGACGGGCACCATTATTCCCACTCCAGGCATTGTCCTATAAATCCAGCACAGGAGCCCTCTATCCACAGCCTGTTCTACTCCCCTACCTCATGTCCTGCTGCATTGCATGCAAATCTCACTGATATGATCCAGCACCGCATGAGGAGTCACAGCGGAGGCACCCGTGGTGGCAACACTCGCCCTCCAGCTGTGTCGAGCCCTGTTCCGGCCTCTCAACGTTTTCTCATGAGATCTCGCCTCCTCCTAGGTCTCCGCCCAGATACTACCCCCATATGCGTAGTGGGCGGGGTCAAGAGCAAGCCTCCATGGCTGCGGACAGTGATATCAGGCTCCACACTGCAATTTCTCCTCTGCTTTCTAGCTTTGTCCCTCACTCGACCTAGTTTAGGTTCCAGAGTAGCCTGAAAATGCCCATCATTACAACGAATGTAACCATCATTTTCTCTAAGGACAATGAGCAGAAGGTCTGCGTGGGGAAGGTGTTCAAGCTGGCGACATTTAGCATGAAGGTGGTAGGGCAACAAGAGCTTCAATCAAGATGGAGTTTGCTGGCAGTTCAAGCGGTACCCAGCATGCAAGGGAGCCTCCAGGTGGCGTGGAGAAGGGCGATGTGGAGGAGAAGGAAGAAGACTGGGACCAGTATGCCTGCCCCATCATCGAGGAGCCACTAGACTAGGTTGACAATAATTGACACTGCGTGTCATAGGTGGCCACCTAAGCACCAACTCAGAAGTCTGCTGCTGACGGGTTTGGTCTTTTCACATGTTGTTTTTGCTGTCTATATGAACAATAAGCAGTTTTGTCATTTTTCTGTAGCTTCAGCTGGTGCTGTGCTCAATCCTCCTCTCGTTTTTGGCTTAAACATGAATACTAGTCTTATGTATGGTTTTCCCTTTGGTTATGATTTCGGGTTATATGTTTGGTCTCTCGCCATATCAAACTGGTTTCCCCAAATCTGGGGTAGTTTAGACTTTTATGATGAACTTCAGTGGCAATTGTTGAGGCAGGGCCTCGTTGTAAATATTTTTGGTTTTTTTAATAGAATTAACTTTACGAAGAAAAAAGTATTTCAATGCACATCAAATAATTGTCACTAAAGAAACAATAATTTTAAACATTTGACACAAGAATACACATTTTCAGACTTCTTGTCAAAAATGACATGTCAAATAAACGATTTTTATGTGAAAGTCCTAAAACAACTTTTAAAAATAGCATTTTTTATGAATTTTATGTTAAAAAATAATAGTAATCACGGGTTTTTTACAAAAAAAAATGATCCACATAAAAATTAAAGTGAAAATCAGATAATACAAATATTGAACATATAACAACAATAATCAAATGCTCATTCTTATCATAAAATCACAAGGTCAAAACATTACAAGTAAAACTAATGAAGAACTCACAAAATTGAGTTTGATTTAAAATCATAACTTAAATATCATCAACAATATCATATAATCCATGTTCATCACCCTCTACAGTTTCATTATTTTCTTCTTCCACAATATTTTCCACTTGTGTTTCCTCATTTTCCTCTTCTAATGGATCTTTCATGCTTGCAAATCTCCCAAAATGTCATTTTCCAATCATTCCATATAATGGTGGTTGAGGTTCCTTTGTCTTTTCTGTGACATATGATTCATTAAAATCTCATTCCCTCAAGCCAACTTCTTGCATTGCATCTGGACAAAATTGAAGAGCATTAATTCTTTATTGAATAAAATTGCATTGTAGTGGGTATCTTTCAATTGCAATGAAATTTCTTCCTTTTTGTAGGCAACATTCTAGTGTTGTACCTAATCATCAAGCACAAAAATAATAATTAAATAAATTAGTATAAACACATAAAAAGAAAAAAAATATTAAAATTCAATTTTATATAATAAAACTTACACGAACCTAAAAATAAACCCAAAACCCAATCTCCTTCCTTTGAATGTAAAGTTATAGGATAGTTAATCAATGTTTGTAGTTTTTGATAAATGTTAAATATCTCTCCTTGTGCATCTTTATCCTCATATGTTAACTTTTTTACAACATCATGAACGAGTGCTTGGCTATGACTCTTTCCATCTACTTGATTTAGAATAATAGAACTACAACTATCATCCTTCGTCCAACATTCAACATGGATGAACTCACAATCACTTATAATTGGTTGATCTCTGAAAGAAATAAGATTTGACTTCTGTCTATAAAATGACATAGTAAAAGTTCAATTAACTTGTACATAAAAAAAAATTAACATTAATCAAACATACAATTTCAATGTCGTAACATCTAAGTTGCATCCTTGAGTTTGATTTTCCCTTGAAGCTTGTTAATAGCATTGCAAATTGTGTGTCTGAATGAAATGTCACAAATCTCCAAAGTGGTGATGTTGTGACTTCTTGAAAGCCTATAACCACTTTATTAAAAGTTTTATAAGTATAAGGTTCACTATCGTATCCAATATCTGGGAAATTGAAACCGTGAGGAATGTCTAGAATAACCAGGGCATATTCCCTTTTAGGTATGAGTTTTACAATGTCTTCACAATCACCTTGTATTATTGGATATTGGATAGTGTCCAACCCATTCCAAATGAAATGAGTAAGCGTATGATCAAGTTCAACATTTCTAAGACGCTTCTTTCTCAGCCTTTCCAACTTAATTTTTTCAATGAAGATTTTGAAAGTATTTGGCACTCCACTTGCATCCTTCTTCGACATCTTTATTAAAATAAAAAAATATAAGTGTAAGTAATATTCGTTTTTTTTTATATGAATAAAATGAATGTAGAAATAAACATACATTTTGAATGAAAGATAAAATTGTTTAAGTGTTGTTGTAGAACTTGATTCTGGGTAGCTGTATACAACATCATTCTAACTCTTTTCATTCAACACTCCAACCATATGTTCCTTTATTTTCGTATGAATCTTATGACTAAATAATAAAGTAAAAATTGTTAATATAGTGATATATATAACAAATAATAAAAACAACAATATGTTATATTTAAAAAGAAATTATAATCCAAAAAAAAAATCAGCAAACTTACTTTTGATATTCTGAGCACATTTCCTCCAATGACAATTCACCTAACTTCACACGACATAATATTGATTTAACTAGTTTGTCATCCTTCACTCCTTGCAATATTCTCCAATGTGTGATAGTCATATCATCTGGAAGTTGCTTCATTTCAGGACTTCTCTTACTGTTGGTACATATTATGGGTTTGGACTTTTTAACCTTCTGTTTTTTCATGGCAATATTCTCTCACAAGTCGAGAATTGCATCAATCAATTCCCATATCTCCCATGTTTTAAATGCCGACTGGAAAATGTTATCCATGCCTCTAAATATTTATGAATTTATTTTTCCACCTTTTGATTTGATTTTATCCTCAATTTTATAACCTATTTCCATACAACATTCATTCTTAAAGCTTAAACTAACTTTTGTCTTATCCCCACCACATTTTTCTACAAATTCATTATGAATAAATCTAACCCTTTGGATGAAAGTCATAAATATTCTATACTCATTATCTGGATTATGATCTCATGCCAATAACTTTGCCTATGGTTCTATTAAACAAACATAAATGATGCATTTCAATGTTTCAAAAAGATAGTTTCCAGGATATTCCTCAATCAATTGTATTTTTGCCTCTTTTTAATAGTTCCCTCCAATTACATAATATCTACAGTCAAGACAATGTGCCCTATCAAATGCCTCTTTGTTAGGAACTTGATTTGGATCAACAAGAACCACATAATCCACCACATGTGCATATGGATTGTACCTAAACAATGTTTTCAAATTATGGACATGTAGGTGTTGTGCCTCTCTAATTTGATATTGAGATTGTCCTTCATCTGGCCTATAGAATTGGGTGACATTAAGTTCAAGTGTTTTGCCACCATTAATTACTTTATTCTTCCTCAAGTGATTTCGAATCGAATTTTATTTTGTTTTCATAATGCCATCCTCTAAATTATCACCTAGAGTTATGATTTCTTTGCTGCCTTTAGGACTTTCACTTTGTTCTTCACTATTGCTTATGACTTTAACAGATTCACCAACTTTTGATTTCTTCTTCTTCCTAGTTAACATATCTTCTTGTACATAAACAATATCGTCATCATTAAGTGGAAGAGAGACATCCATGGGCATTTTTATTTTTGGTGTTTTATTTCTTTTTTCCTTTTCAACAATAGTTCTAGCCTCCTCCTCACTAATAGTAACATATTTTTGAGCTTCAGCTTCAGCTACAACTACCACATCTTCAAAAGAAACATGATTACCTTTGTTGGATTGACCCACCGTATGGATTCTTTGATGATCCCCTATATGTACTATTGCAGTTTCATGGATTGTTGATCTTTGCTTCATTCTCCTTTCTTGTTCTGACTTTGTATGGAAACTACTGATCACATTCGTAGTATTTGACTCTACATAATAAATAGCCTTCAGCATCATTGAAAGACTCTCAGTAGAATCCTATCAAAGAAAATACAATATGTCAATGATCAATCATTTATAAAAAATTTAATGATCCTTACATTAATACATAACACATAATATAAATAAGCATACTAACAATGTTATTTGAAATGTTGGATGAGATTTCTTCACACAATAGTGTAGATTCTTCATCTGTGTCATACTTGACCTTTGAGAGACAATATCTAACCTTTTCATGTGACTTGGGAAATTTTGTAAGAACATAAACAATGTTTGAATTCGGCACCAAACATATGTCTCATACTCTGCCTATCACCTCATATGGTTCACCCATGTAAATGTATAGATAGATATGTGTACTATCATCAGATTCAACATCTTTAACATGCCATGTAAAATTTGTTTTATTTATTTCTCATGAATTCATCCATTTAGAAATTATCTTTGGTGTACTTGATGTGCTAGTTGGTTGACTTTTACGATGTTTCTCAGTTCGGGTATGTTCAACTATATTCATAACGTGTCCACCTACAACTTTAGTTGATGGAATTGTTGTCCTTATTCAAGACATATTCATAGAGACCTTCCTTGATGCCATCTTCCTGTATATATATAAAATATATATATATATATATATAAGTAAATTTAAGAAAGAAAATATTACCTAAAAAAATAAAATAAAAAATAACAGTATAATTGTTACTTAATATAAACAGTAAATTATACGTAATTTTAAAATTGTAATAAAATTTATATATACAAATTTATAAAAAAAAAAATATATATAAAATGTTAGTATTAAAATGTATAAATTATATCTATTATATATATTATAATATATATATATATATATATATATATATATATAATATATATATAAGTATATATATAACAAAAAAAAAAAAAAAAACATACAATAAATAATAATAATAATATAAATAATTAATATATAAAATTAAATTAAATTTGACTATAATATATAATATATTAAACCATCATTTTCTCTGAGGACAGTGAGCAGAACGTCTGTGTGGGGAAGGTGTTCAAGCTGGCGACATTCAGCATGAAGGTGGCAGGGCAGCAAGAGCTTCAATCAAGATGGAGTTTGCTAGCAGTTCAAGCGGTACCCAACATGTAAGGGAGCCTCCAGGTGGCGTGGAGAAGGGAAACGTGGAGGAGAAGGAAGAAGACTGGGACCAATATACCTGCCCCATCGTCGAGGAGCCACTGGACCAGGTTGACAATAATTGACACTGCGTGTCATAGGTGTCCACCTAAGCACCAACTCAGAAGTCTACTGCTAATGGGTTTGGTCTTTTCACATGTTGTTTTTGCTGTCTATATGAACAATAAGCAGTTTTGTCATTTTGTTGTAGCTTCAACTGGTGCTGTGTTGAATCCTCCTCTGGTTTTTGCCTTAAACATGAATACTAGTCTTATGTATGGTTTTCCCTTTGGTTATGATTTCGGGTTATATGTTTGGTCTCTCACCATATCAAACTAGTTTCCCCAAATCTGGGGTAGTTTAGACTTTTATGATGAACTTCAGTGGCAACTGTTGAGGCAGGGCCTCGTTGTAAATATTTTTGGTTTTTTTAATAGAATTAACTTTACGAAGAAAAAAGTATTTCAATGCACATCAAATAATTGTCACTAAAGAAACAATAATTTTTAACATTTGACACAAGAATACACATTTTCAGACTTCTTGTCAAAAATGACATGTCAAATAAACGATTTGTATGTGAAAGTCCTAAAAACAACTTTAAAAAATAGCATTTTTTATGAATTTTATGTTAAAAAATAATAGTAATCACGGGTTTTTTACAAAAAAAAATGATCCACATAAAAATTAAAGTGAAAATCAGATAATACAAATATTGAACATATAACAACAATAATCAAATGCTCATTCTTATCATAAAATCACAAGGTCAAAACATTACAAGTAAAACTAATGAATAACTCACAAAATTGAGTTTGATTTAAAATCATAACTTAAATATCATCAACAATATCATATAATCCATGTTCATCACCCTCTACAATTTCATTATTTTCTTCTTCCACAATATTTTCCACTTGTGTTTCCTCATTTTCCTCTTCTAATGGATCTTTCATGCTTGTAAATCTCCCAAAATGTCATTTTCCAATCATTCCATATAATGGTGGTTGAGGTTCCTTTGTCTTTTCTGTGACATATGATTCATTAAAATCTCATTCCCTCAAGCCAACTTCTTGCATTGCATCTGGACAAAATTGAAGAGCATTAATTCTTTATTGAATAAAATTGCATTGTAGTGGGTATCTTTCAATTGCAATGAAATTTCTTCCTTTTTGTAGGCAACATTCTAGTGTTGTACCTAATCATCAAGCACAAAAATAATAATTAAATAAATTAGTATAAACACATAAAAAGAAAAAAAATATTAAAATTCAATTTTATATAATAAAACTTACACGAACCTAAAAATAAACCCAAAACCCAATCTCCTTCCTTTGAATGTAAAGTTATAGGATAGTTAATCAATGTTTGTAGTTTTTGATAAATGTTAAATATCTCTCCTTGTGCATCTTTATCCTCATATGTTAACTTTTTTACAACATCATGAACGAGTGCTTGGCTATGACTCTTTCCATCTACTTGATTTAGAATAATAGAACTACAACTATCATCCTTCGTCCAACATTCAACATGGATGAACTCACAATCACTTATAATTGGTTGATCTCTGAAAGAAATAAGATTTGACTTCTGTCTATAAAATGACATAGTAAAAGTTCAATTAACTTGTACATAAAAAAAAATTAACATTAATCAAACATACAATTTCAATGTCGTAACATCTAAGTTGCATCCTTGAGTTTGATTTTCCCTTGAAGCTTGTTAATAGCATTGCAAATTGTGTGTCTGAATGAAATGTCACAAATCTCCAAAGTGGTGATGTTGTGACTTCTTGAAAGCCTATAACCACTTTATTAAAAGTTTTATAAGTATAAGGTTCACTATCGTATCCAATATCTGGGAAATTGAAACCGTGAGGAATGTCTAGAATAACCAGGGCATATTCCCTTTTAGGTATGAGTTTTACAATGTCTTCACAATCACCTTGTATTATTGGATATTGGATAGTGTCCAACCCATTCCAAATGAAATGAGTAAGCGTATGATCAAGTTCAACATTTCTAAGACGCTTCTTTCTCAGCCTTTCCAACTTAATTTTTTCAATGAAGATTTTGAAAGTATTTGGCACTCCACTTGCATCCTTCTTCGACATCTTTATTAAAATAAAAAAATATAAGTGTAAGTAATATTCGTTTTTTTTTATATGAATAAAATGAATGTAGAAATAAACATACATTTTGAATGAAAGATAAAATTGTTTAAGTGTTGTTGTAGAACTTGATTCTGGGTAGCTGTATACAACATCATTCTAACTCTTTTCATTCAACACTCCAACCATATGTTCCTTTATTTTCGTATGAATCTTATGACTAAATAATAAAGTAAAAATTGTTAATATAGTGATATATATAACAAATAATAAAAACAACAATATGTTATATTTAAAAAGAAATTATAATCCAAAAAAAAAATCAGCAAACTTACTTTTGATATTCTGAGCACATTTCCTCCAATGACAATTCACCTAACTTCACACGACATAATATTGATTTAACTAGTTTGTCATCCTTCACTCCTTGCAATATTCTCCAATGTGTGATAGTCATATCATCTGGAAGTTGCTTCATTTCAGGACTTCTCTTACTGTTGGTACATATTATGGGTTTGGACTTTTTAACCTTCTGTTTTTTCATGGCAATATTCTCTCACAAGTTGAGAATTGCATCAATCAATTCCCATATCTCCCATGTTTTAAATGCCGACTGGAAAATGTTATCCATGCCTCTAAATATTTATGAATTTATTTTTCCACCTTTTGATTTGATTTTATCCTCAATTTTATAACCTATTTCCATACAACATTCATTCTTAAAGCTTAAACTAACTTTTGTCTTATCCCCACCACATTTTTCTACAAATTCATTATGAATAAATCTAACCCTTTGGATGAAAGTCATAAATATTCTATACTCATTATCTGGATTATGATCTCATGCCAATAACTTTGCCTATGGTTCTATTAAACACACATAAATGATGCATTTCAATGTTTCAAAAAGATAGTTTCCAGGATATTCCTCAATCAATTGTATTTTTGCCTCTTTTTAATAGTTCCCTCCAATTACATAATATCTACGGTCAAGACAATGTGCCCTATCAAATGCCTCTTTGTTAGGAACTTGATTTGGATCAACAAGAACCACATAATCCACCACATGTGCATATGGATTGTACCTAAACAATGTTTTCAAATTATGGACATGTAGGTGTTGTGCCTCTCTAATTTGATATTGAGATTGTCCTTCATCTGGCCTATAGAATTGGGTGACATTAAGTTCAAGTGTTTTGCCACCATTAATTACTTTATTCTTCCTCAAGTGATTTCGAATCGAATTTTATTTTGTTTTCATAATGCCATCCTCTAAATTATCACCTAGAGTTATGATTTCTTTGCTGCCTTTAGGACTTTCACTTTGTTCTTCACTATTGCTTATGACTTTAACAGATTCACCAACTTTTGATTTCTTCTTCTTCCTAGTTAACATATCTTCTTGTACATAAACAATATCGTCATCATTAAGTGGAAGAGAGACATCCATGGGCATTTTTATTTTTGGTGTTTTATTTCTTTTTTCCTTTTCAACAATAGTTCTAGCCTCCTCCTCACTAATAGTAACATATTTTTGAGCTTCAGCTTCAGCTACAACTACCACATCTTCAAAAGAAACATGATTACCTTTGTTGGATTGACCCACCGTATGGATTCTTTGATGATCCCCTATATGTACTATTGCAGTTTCATGGATTGTTGATCTTTGCTTCATTCTCCTTTCTTGTTCTGACTTTGTATGGAAACTACTGATCACATTCGTAGTATTTGACTCTACATAATAAATAGCCTTCAGCATCATTGAAAGACTCTCAGTAGAATCCTATCAAAGAAAATACAATATGTCAATGATCAATCATTTATAAAAAATTTAATGATCCTTACATTAATACATAACACATAATATAAATAAGCATACTAACAATGTTATTTGAAATGTTGGATGAGATTTCTTCACACAATAGTGTAGATTCTTCATCTGTGTCATACTTGACCTTTGAGAGACAATATCTAACCTTTTCATGTGACTTGGGAAATTTTGTAAGAACATAAACAATGTTTGAATTCGGCACCAAACATATGTCTCATACTCTGCCTATCACCTCATATGGTTCACCCATGTAAATGTATAGATAGATATGTGTACTATCATCAGATTCAACATCTTTAACATGCCATGTAAAATTTGTTTTATTTATTTCTCATGAATTCATCCATTTAGAAATTATCTTTGGTGTACTTGATGTGCTAGTTGGTTGACTTTTACGATGTTTCTCAGTTCGGGTATGTTCAACTATATTCATAACGTGTCCACCTACAACTTTAGTTGATGGAATTGTTGTCCTTATTCAAGACATATTCATAGAGACCTTCCTTGATGCCATCTTCCTGTATATCATATATAAAATATAATATATATATATAATAATATATTATATATATAATAATATATATAAATAAATTAAAAAAACATATATATACCTAAAAATAAAATAAAAAAATACATATAAATTGTTATTTAATATAAAACAGTTAAATTATACGTAATTTTAAAAATTGTTATAAAATTTATATATAAATTATAAAAAAAGAATTATATATAAATTAAAGTTATTAAAAAAAAAAATGATATAATTATAATATATATATATATATATATATATATATATATATATATATATATATATAGAATAATATAAATATATTATATATAAACATTTACATAATTAATTAATATTTAAAATATTAATATATAAAATTAAATTAAATTTGACTATAATATATAATATATTAAACCATCATTTTCTCTGAGGACAGTGAGCAGAACGTCTGTGTGGGGAAGGTGTTCAAGCTGGCGACATTCAGCATGAAGGTGGCAGGGCAGCAAGAGCTTCAATCAAGATGGAGTTTGCTAGCAGTTCAAGCGGTACCCAACATGTAAGGGAGCCTCCAGGTGGCGTGGAGAAGGGAAACGTGGAGGAGAAGGAAGAAGACTGGGACCAATATACCTGCCCCATCGTCGAGGAGCCACTGGACCAGGTTGACAATAATTGACACTGCGTGTCATAGGTGTCCACCTAAGCACCAACTCAGAAGTCTACTGCTAATGGGTTTGGTCTTTTCACATGTTGTTTTTGCTGTCTATATGAACAATAAGCAGTTTTGTCATTTTGTTGTAGCTTCAACTGGTGCTGTGTTGAATCCTCCTCTGGTTTTTGCCTTAAACATGAATACTAGTCTTATGTATGGTTTTCCCTTTGGTTATGATTTCGGGTTATATGTTTGGTCTCTCACCATATCAAACTAGTTTCCCCAAATCTGGGGTAGTTTAGACTTTTATGATGAACTTCAGTGGCAACTGTTGAGGCAGGGCCTCGTTGTAAATATTTTTGGTTTTTTTAATAGAATTAACTTTACGAAGAAAAAAGTATTTCAATGCACATCAAATAATTGTCACTAAAGAAACAATAATTTTTAACATTTGACACAAGAATACACATTTTCAGACTTCTTGTCAAAAATGACATGTCAAATAAACGATTTGTATGTGAAAGTCCTAAAAACAACTTTAAAAAATAGCATTTTTTATGAATTTTATGTTAAAAAATAATAGTAATCACGGGTTTTTTACAAAAAAAAATGATCCACATAAAAATTAAAGTGAAAATCAGATAATACAAATATTGAACATATAACAACAATAATCAAATGCTCATTCTTATCATAAAATCACAAGGTCAAAACATTACAAGTAAAACTAATGAATAACTCACAAAATTGAGTTTGATTTAAAATCATAACTTAAATATCATCAACAATATCATATAATCCATGTTCATCACCCTCTACAATTTCATTATTTTCTTCTTCCACAATATTTTCCACTTGTGTTTCCTCATTTTCCTCTTCTAATGGATCTTTCATGCTTGTAAATCTCCCAAAATGTCATTTTCCAATCATTCCATATAATGGTGGTTGAGGTTCCTTTGTCTTTTCTGTGACATATGATTCATTAAAATCTCATTTCCTCAAGCCAACTTCTTGCATTGCATCTGGACAAAACTGAAGAGCATTAATTCCTTATTAATAAAATTGCATTGTAGTGGGTATCTTTCAATTGCAATGAAATTTCTTCCTTTTTGTAGGCAACATTCTAGCGTTGTACCTAATCATCAAGCACAAAAATAATAATTAAATAAATTAGTATAAACACATAAAAAGAAAAAAAATATTAAAATTCAATTTTATATAATAAAACTTACACGAACCTAAAAATAAACCCAAAACCCAATCTCCTTCATTTGAATGTAAAGTTATAGGATAGTTAATCAATGTTTGTAGCTTTTGATAAATGTTAAATATCTCTCCTTGTGCATCTTTATCCTCATATGCTAACTTTTTTACAACATCATGAATGAGTGCTTGGCTATGACTCTTTCCATCTACTTGATTTAGAATAATAGAACTACAACTATCATCCTTCGTCCAGCATTCAACATGGATGAACTCACAATCACTTATAATTGGTTGATCTCTGAAAGAAATAAGATTTGACTTCTGTCTATAAAATGACATAGTAAAAGTTCAATTAACTTGTACATAAAAAAAAATTAACATTAATCAAGCATACAATTTCAATGTCGTAACATCTAAGTTGCATCCTTGAGTTTCATTTTCCCTTGAAGTTTTTTAATAGCATTGCAAATTGTGTGTCTGAATGAAATTTCACAAATCTCCAAAGTGGTGATGTTGTGACTTCTTGAAAGCCTATAACCACTTTATTAAAAGTTTGATAAGTATAAGGTTCACTATCGTATCCAATATCTGGGAAATTGAAACCGTGAGGAATGTCTAGAATAACCAGGGCATATTCCCTTTTAGGTATGAGTTTTGCAATGTCTTCACAATAACCTTGTATTATTTGATATTGGATAGTGTCCAACCCATTCCAAATGAACTGAGTAAGAGTATGATCAAGTTCAACATTTCTAAGACGCTTCTTTCTCAGCCTTTCCAACTTAATTTTTTCAATGAAGATTTTGAAAGTATTTGGCACTCCACTCGCATCCTTCTTCAACATCTTTATTAAAATAAAAAAAATATAAGTGTAAGTAATATTCTTTTTTTTATATGAATAAAATGAATGTAGAAATAAACATACATTTTGAATGAAAGATAAAATTGTTTAAGTGTTGTTGTAGAACTTGATTCTGGGTAGCTGTATACAACATCATTCTAACTCTTTTCATTCAACACTCCAACCATATGTTCCTTTATTTTCATATAAATCTTATGACTAAATAATAAAGTAAAAATTTGCTAATATAGTGACATATATAACAAATAATAAAAAAAACAATATGTTATATTTAAAAAGAAATTATAATCCAAAAAAAAAAAATCAGCAAACTTACTTTTGATAGTCTGAGCACATTTCCTCCAATGACAATTCACCTAACTTCACACAACATAATATTGATTTGACTAGTTTGTCATCCTTCACTCCTTGCAATATTCTCCAATGTGTGATAGTCATATCATCTGGAAGTTGCTTCATTTCAGGACTTCTCTTACTGTTGGTACATATTATGGGTTTGGACTTTTTAACCTTCTGTTTTTTCATGGCAATATTCTCTCACAAGTTGAGAATTGCATCAATCAATTCCCATATCTCCCATGTTTTAAATGCCGACTGGAAAATGTTATCCATGCCTCTAAATATTTATGAATTTATTTTTCCACCTTTTGATTTGATTTTATCCTCAATTTTATAACCTATTTCCATACAACATTCATTCTTAAAGCTTAAACTAACTTTTGTCTTATCCCCACCACATTTTTCTACAAATTCATTATGAATAAATCTAACCCTTTGGATGAAAGTCATAAATATTCTATACTCATTATCTGGATTATGATCTCATGCCAATAACTTTGCCTATGGTTCTATTAAACCAACATAAATGATGCATTTCAATGTTTCAAAAAGATAGTTTCCAGGATATTCCTCAATCAATTGTATTTTTGCCTCTTTTTAATAGTTCCCTCCAATTACATAATATCTATAGTCAAGACAATGTGCCCTATCAAATTCCTCTTTGTTAGGAACTTGATTTGGATCAACAAGAACCACATAATCCACCACATGTGCATATGGATTGTACCTAAACAATGTTTTCAAATTATGGACATGTAGGTGTTGTGCCTCTCTAATTTGATATTGAGATTGTCCTTCATCTGGCCTATAGAATTGGGTGACATTAAATTCAAGTGTTTTGCCACCATTAATTACTTTATTCTTCCTCAAGTGATTCCGAATCAAATTTTGTTTTGTTTTCATAATGCCATCCTCTAAATTATCACCTAGAGTTATGATTTCTTTGCTGCCTTTAGGACTTTCACTTTGTTCTTCACTGTTGCTGATGACTTTAACAGATTCACCAACTTTCGATTTCTTCTTCTTCCTAGTTAACATATCTTCTTGTACATAAACAATCTCCTAATCATTAAGTGGAAGAGAGACATCCATGGGAATTTTTATTTTTGGTGTTTTATTTCTTTTTTCCTTTTCAACAATAGTTCTAGCCTCCTCCTCACTAATAGTAACTTATTTTTGAGCTTCAGCTTCAGCTACAACTACCACATCTTCAGAAGAAACATGATTACCTTTGTTAGATTGACCCACTGTATGGATTCTTTGATGATCCCCTATATGTACTATTGCAGTGTCATGGATTGTTGATCTTTGCTTCATTCTCCTTTCTTTTTCTGACTTTGTATGGAAACTAATGATCACATTCGTAGTATTTGACTCTACATAATAAATACCCTTTAGCATCATTGAAAGACTCTCAGCAGAATCCTATCAAAGAAAATACAATATGTCAATGATCAATCATTTATAAAAAAATTAATGATCCTTACAATAATACATAACACATAATATAAATAAGCATACTAACAATGTTATTTGAAATGTTGGATGAGATTTCTTCACACAATAGTGTAGATTCTTCATCTGTGTCATACTTGACCTTTGAGAGACAATATCTAACCTTTTCATGTGACTTGGGAAATTTTGTAAGAACATAAACAATGTTTGAATTCGGCACCAAACATATGTCTCATACTCTGCCTATCACCTCATATGGTTCACCCATGTAAATGTATAGATAGATATGTGTACTATCATCAGATTCAACATTTTTAACATGCAATGTCAAAATTTGTTTTATCTATTTCTCGTGAATTCATCTATTTAGAAATTTCTTTGGTGTACTTGATGTGCTAGTTGGTTGACTTTTACGATGTTTCTCAGTTCGGGTATATTCAAATATATTCATAACGTGTCCACCTACAACTTTAGCTGATGGAATTGTTGTCCTTATTCAAGACATATTCATAGAGACCTTCCTTGATGTCATTTTCCTATATATA
>APFE031535298.1:176498-202929 GCA_000404065.3 Pinus taeda | reverse complement strand
AAAAATAGTTTATGTGATTTTTTCCTTAAAGCAACAAATTTTCACCAATTTCCTCTTTAAATATTCAAAATAGAAATAAAACTAACCTTTCAAATGCATAAAACTCTCATTGAAAGTGCTATCCATGACAATATAACTCCTTCACAAAATCGCTCCAATTTTTTAAACAAGACCCATAAGACTTGATGTGATGTGATGAATAGAAGCAATGAATTGTATTTTATAGTGATGAATATGGGATTGCTTTAGCGTATCTTGAATGTGAGATTTAAACTTAAAATTAAAAAAATTAATTTAATAGTTAATATTATAGGTTTAGATTAGTTTTCATTCACTATGGGATATAATATAAAATATTAATTATAAAAATTAATTTAGTTGCATACTCAATCTTAAATAACTTAAATAGAGAAATTATTTTAATTTCGAAGAAATGCATTAAACGAAAATTTTTGTCAATATTTTGAATAGAAACTCAGGTCAAATTTTTCAAGACCAAAAGTTTAGTAATATGCTTTCAAGTAAATTTTGGATGAAAATTTCGAAGGGAAATAGTTCAAAACAAATTTTTTGGAGGGAAAATTTTCAGAAAAAGTTTTTGGAAGAAACTTTGGAGGGAAAATGTTCAGCGAAAAAATTTTGGGGGGAAAACTTTACAGGGAAATTTTCAATCTCTAAGCTATAAATTGTCATTAGGAGAGAGTGAATTTGTATCACTCGACATCTTCTAGTTGAAGGTCATGGATTCTTTTTATAGTGGATTTTTTCTTTCTTTAGCATCGACTTCTTTGTCATGCAACAACTCTATTCATTTTGATGAATGTATCAAGAATTATTTCACTATGAATAGCGAGAAAAAGTTTCCACTTGGTTTTAATCCTAAGGATGATGAGAGCAACATTGATAAAGGGCAACAAAAAGAATTTCCTATGAATAGAGAGTCAATTTTTCTACTTCCTCCTAATCCTAAGGATTACGAGAGCACCATTAATGAAGGGGGGAATGAAGAATTTATGGAGTCAAAGTTTCCACATAGTCCTAATCCTAAGGATTATGAGAGAACCACTGATGAAAGGGGGATGAAGAATTTCTAGAGCCAAAGTTTCCACATAGTACCAATCCTAAGGATTATGAGAGCATCGTTGATGAAGGGGGGGATGAAGAATTTGCAGAGTCAAAGTTGTCACATATTCCTAATCCTAAAGATTATGAGAGCACCACTGATGAAGGGGGGGATGAAGAATTTCTAGAGTTAAAATTTCCATATAGTGTTAATCGTAAGGATTATGAGAGCACCACTGATGAAAAGGGGGATGAAGAATTTCAAGAGTCAAATTTTCCACATAGTCCTAATTATAAGGCTTATGACAAAACCACTAAGGAAGGGGAGGGCAAGGATGAACAATTTCTAATAAATAGAGATTCAAATTTTCCACTTAGTCTAATCCTAATAATTATGAGAGCACCAGTGATGAAGGGGAGGATGAAGAATTTCCATTAAATAGAAATTCAAGGTTTCCACTTATTCCTAATCCCAAGGATTATGAGACCACCACTGATGAAGGGGAGAATGAAGAATTTCCTGCAAATGATATTTTGACTATGAATAGAGAGTCATATTTTCCACTTAGTCATAAGCCTAAGGATTATGCAAGGAGCAATGATGAAGGGGAGGATGAAGAGTTTCTTGCAAATGGTAATTTTAGAGCCACACATGTGAATAATGCATTTTATCTAAGTGAGTGTTTCAAAGGCAATCATGGTGATGACGAATTGAATCCTCTAAGGGAGGTTTTCAAAAGCAGGGATGAAGATGGTGAAGAATTTTGTCTGAGTCTTGATTTCAAAAGCACAGATGTTGATGGTGAAGAGTATCCTTCAAGTGAGGATGGTAATGAATATTTTCCAAGTAGTCATGGTGATGAAATTTCTAACTATATTCAAAATGATCATAGTCAGTATAATATTCCCCCCAATGATGATGAAAATGCTTCCAGAGAGAATAATGAAATGAGGGATACATTGAAAGAAAATATTGTATCTAGGAGTAGGAGTAGACCTTTTCATATCAATCCAAAATATTCCAGCTATACAAAGTTTAGGACATAATATCTCGCAAGTAGAAGTTCTATTGGTGATTTGATTTCAAGTGAATGTTGTCGAAAGGATTGCTTTAAACATATGAATTTCAAGTTTTCTTTGGAGAAAAGGAAGAAATATTTGTCAATGAATAAAAGCATACAAAATTCATTTTTAGTGGGATGCATGCAAGCTACACTAGCAGGTTATGATTATCATATTGGGAATGTATTGAACTGTAGAAAGAATTTCAAAATGTTGCATTCAATTGGTAACTTTTATCTGTCAATAATGCAAGAAAGAATGGAAAAATATCCTACATATTATTCAGAATTACGTTATAAAAGAGAGGTTGGAACATCGACAATTACTGCAATGCCATGGATGAAAGACTTATTTTCAATGCATGGAGAGTGTATGCTAAATAAAGACCCAATACATATTCTAGATAATTTCTGAAGATGAGAAATCTACAACTTACACAGAGAATATGTAGAAGGTGCTGAAGGAGATGGTAATTCTATTAATATTCATATTTTACAAGGAGATGTAAGAACAAATTCAACAATGTTTCCTAAGAAGATAAGGATGGGGGTTTGAAGTACATGTGATTCTCTTAAATAAAAAAGGGATAAATGTCAAGGGACGAAAAAGAGGTATGAATTCATAACATTATTTTTAAAAATTGGATAGTTATCACTATGAAAATATATTTATTAATAGATTTCTTTTATTTTATGTGCATATTCCATTATCAAAGCACCTCAAGAACATGACAATCAACAAACAAGTGAAAGAAAAAAATTGTATAAGCCACGAAAAAAGTGTTATGATGAGATCTGGTGGAAGAATGATGAACCCTAATCTCTTTGTCGTCGCCTCCCTTCCGTCAGCCACCGTCTGGACTTTGCTCGGCCCTGCAGAAGATGGCGACGTGAGTTTCAGAGCAGTCCCAACTCCATTCAAGCCAAACCCAGCGAGTAAGACCGCGTGCAGCCCTGCGAAGAGAAAAAAAGAGAATCATGCTCGGGATGGGCTCAAAGTAAGCTGCGCTTGCACTACAACAAATATGGTGGTGGACACTCTTCATCTGGAGGCCGTTGGCAATTTGGCAATGAGGATCAGGATGGCGCTCAGCCTTGAGGGACTTTTGCAAGCTGCCAAGATTTTGGATGCTTTGACAGGCAACAAATCAAACTTTGAGGGTTCCAGATTAACCCTGCATCCCAATATCTTATGGATCCAGCACGACATTGTGAGGAACTCACGCACAATATCTGTCATGGAGCAAGGCTATGATTTTTCTAGCCATCTCTTGCACCCCAACTGTCCATTGTTCCAGAGGGCCACCACAGAGTTCACTAGTCAGCAAAGCCCTAGCTCCAAGGGAAACATCATCAGAAAAGAATCGTCTAAGAGCTTCCAAAGCCCAAAATCCTCTCGTCTCAGTTTTGCAAAGGAAAGCAGCAGTCTAAACACTCTACCTCGTTCCAGAGCTAGATCGTGCTCCTTTCTAGCAAAACTCTACTACAATGGGTGAGCTCTTCGGATCTAGTGCAGGACCTCAAGCAAATCCTAGAATTTAGGCTAGGGATTTCCTTTGCATTTCAACGACTCCACCACGAAGGTAAACAACTTGAGGATCTTTATCCCCTTTCTTTTTACATCATTAAGAGAAATGCCTCCATCATTTTTTTCGTTCGTTTGAGAGGGGGAGCTGTTGGACAGTCATCTTCAGCTGCGGCTTTTTCATACAAAGATGTTGTCCATGCTCAGTCACCCAAGAAAATAGCTCCACTAGCTCAGGCTCCCAAAACTTTTTTGGTGGACAAACTGGAGGAAAACCCTTCCATTGAAATAAGGCATCCAACGCTGGATGAGAAAATCCAAAAGTATGCAGAGCATGCCATTATTTGCAGGTTCAATGGGCTATGGTCACGCACAACAGATCTCTACCAATGGATTCACTCTAACTGGACCAAAAACTGGAAGGTTCTCCTCTGCTCAAAGGGTTTCTTCATTGTAGTGTTTGCTTTCAGTGAGGACTACCAAAAAGCATTAAATGAAGGCCCATGGTTCTGGGGCTCAGCAGGTTTATTCCTCACCCCTTGGTTCCCAGATTTTGATCCCTCTACAGCAATCATCACCAAGCTCCCCATTTGGGCCAGACTTCCTAATCTCCCAGCACATCTATGGCACTTTGCTGTATTCCAAGGGATCGACAATACTCTAGGCCGCTTTCTAGCCACAGACACTTCTAGAGGGGAAAAGGGAATATACACCTTTGCCAGAATCTACGAAGAAATAAACATAAGCAAAGGTCTACTTGATCAGATTAATCTCAAAATTGGAGACTTCCATTGGACTCAGACCCTGGATTACGAGAACACAACCTTTCGCTGTAGAAATTGCCATCACACAGGTAACCTTCAGAGCTCTTGTCCCTCGATGCTTTCCAAAAAGAAGAAAGCCAATCCTAAGCCGAAATCCAAAAGGTGGAAACCTCATGATCATCTCCCCATGGATGATTCTAATTCCAGCTCTGATGAAGACGAAGGGGATGAAGAAGGAATGGATGCAAAGCGGGCACAGGATATGCCCTCGACTAGTCCTGAGGATTCTACTGTCCCACCAAACTCACAGAAAAGAACTCATAAGTCCTCTCCCTCAGATTCAGACAAGGAGACCTCTCCGTCAGCCCAGCTCAGTTTGTAAATCATACCAGCTCAGCAGATTCATCTTGGTTGGGTCAAAGTTGGTAAAAAGAAAGGAAAAAAATGTCGAACAGTTGATTCTACCCACGTTGGGTAGAATCCTTTGTTCTGCTCCTATTACTCTGTTCTTCTTGTTACTTCTTGTTTAGCACTACTCTCTTCTTGTTTTCTCTTAGGGGCTGAGGTGGATAGTCTATCCTTTTCAGCCGCCCGTTTTCTTGCTTCTCTTGGTTGTAACTTCATATTGTACCATACATCCTCTTAATAGAATTAGTCTTTACTGAGAAAAAAAAAAAAAAGTGTTATCATAATCCAAATAAATATTTGGGTTTGATAATTGATGTTATAGACGAAAATAAAAAAACTTCTACCACATTTTGTCTACACACCAAAAACATTACAAGAATAAAATTTTATTCAATTTGATGTGGTTGGCTGTATGGTCTTTAATGGGAAAATGTTTCCAAGGGTTTACTTCACAGCTCTAAATATTCATAATGATGCAAATCTTACCATAACTATAATCCATGATGTGCTTTCTCATTAGTTTGGTATTCTTCCTGAAGTTTTGTATCTGCAATTAGACAACACAATCCGTGAAAACCAAAATCAAGCTCATTTTGGATATCTAAACATGCTTGTTCAATTGGGAATTTTTAAAAAGGTAAATGTTGTTTTCCTTCTTGTTGGGCACACTAATGACCATATTGATAAGATGTTTAGTCGTTTTTCAATAACATTAAGGAGGAAGGATGTTGGGAGTCTACCATCATTAATTGAATGTATTAAGAAATCATATATTCTAGAGCTTGTTTTTCATGTGTTGGAAGAAACTATTGACATGCAAAGGTTTATTAGGGGATTGCATGGTGAGGAGAAATGCATTGAACAACTTAATGACATTAGCTTCGAGCATCAATTTCGTATGAAAAAAAATTGATGGAAAAAAACCTATATGGGGCAATAAGTATTCAACTATTGCAGAATGGGGTTCATTATAAGCTTTAGAATTTTGAAGTTCATTCCATATCATCCAATATTTGCATCAAAGATAATATGATTACAATTAGTTTTTGAACTCCATAATGCATGAAGGAATAAGAGAGAGATAAATTATTCTGAATGCCTTGAAGAAATAAAAAGATTTATTAGAGATACATATGAGTACTTTGATGTTGCTGATTTAGTTTGGTGGGAGTCTCTTTTCAATGATCAAAGTGATATCATTTCAATATCAGGAAATGAATATACACTTTTGAAGACTCCATTTATCTGGCCTCAAAATATGCCAAATGAATAGGAGGAAAGACACATTGTTGAACAACAACAATCTCAAGGAATTATTAATTCTCAACAAGAAGAGGAAAGATAAATCTATATTGGTTCTAGAAGATCATATGCACAACATGAAGCTATGGTGGACCTTTATAGTGGTTCTATGCAGGATGTTAAGGAGGGTTACATGAGAACATTATTAGAAGATGGAGATCCACTTGGCTATCCATTTTGGGTTTTGAAGGTTATAAAAGTCATTAACGAAAATGAAGATATCACAGTTGTTGAGGTACATTGGTATGCCACAACTACCCATCCATTCAATGGTGTGTACAAGCTAGAGATGGTAGTTGACAAACAAATTTACAGAAAGAGGAAAAAAAAGGTACTAATATAAATCGTTGCTGCACAAACCTCTCAAAATTGGACGATGTTGACATAATTGTCTATGACTTCAATCTAACAAAGAGGAACTCTTCGCTTCAAGACCATAGATATTTTAAAGAAGTTTCTACAATAAGGAACAATGTTGAGATGGGAGTCTGTTGAACCTAGTCATAGACCTAGAAGACTTTCGAAACCTGAAATGGTGGGCATGCATGCTGACTCAGATGGGGCTCTACTTAATGAAAGAGAAGAATATAGGTCATATTCATCTACATCTAGTCATTCATCTGAAGATGTAGATTCTGATGGTGTGCCAGAGCCTCTGGATGATTTTGAATAAATGTCTAAGACATTTTATGTAAATGATGTTTATATGGTAATTTCAAATAAATATTTTGACTTCCATATGATCTTACATGAATTTATGAGTCATTTCTATGTTTGTTGGATTATATGTTTTAATTATGAAGAATTCATCTATTTAGAGATGCTTCCACGATAACTTGAAATAAATATTTTTACTTCCATTTGATCTTACATGAAGTTATGAGTCATTTCTATGTTTGTTGGATTATATGTTTTAATTATGAAGAATACATATCTTTAGATATGTTTGCATGGTAACTTGAAATAAGTATTTTGACTTCCATATGATCTTAATACATGAAGTTATGAGCCATTTCTATGTTTGTTGGATTTAATGTTTTAACTAAAAGGAATTCATATCTTTAGAGATGTTTGCTTGGTAACTTGAAATAAATATTCTGACTTCCTTATAATCGTAAATGAAGTTATGGGTAATTTTTGTCTTTTTTGGATTATATGTTTTAATTATGAAGAGTTCATCTCCTTAGAATATCCACAATGCAATAAGGGGGGCTTCACTGGGGGAGCAATTTCATACCATGTGGGTTCATATTGGGGGATATATATTGAAGAAAAAATTACATAATACATTGGAGGATATATAGGGGGTAAAGGGTTTTCATATTGGAAAATGTAAAAAAGAGAGCTTAAAGTTAATGAGAAAATATAAAGGGGTATAAAAAATGTTAATGAAAAATAGATACCTACAATATCTAGTGAATCCCCAGTGAATGCAATAATGAATTACAAAAATAAAATGTATGTGATATTCAATCTATGAAAGTTGATATTTTGATTAGAAGTAAATAAATATTAGAAATTAATCTTGATATTTTAAATTATATAGTGATATTGCCATGATATTATTTATTCTTATCATTTGGTATAAGATAGTTTTTAAATTGTTGAAATTTTAATGTCTCATTAAAAGAGGCACTACATTTTGATGGTTAATTTTTAGGTTTTTGTTGTAATAGGATAAGTTGTCTTAGGCTAAAATTTCAAAAGAGCTATAGTTTTAGCCTTTGAAATAAAATTTACTCTTGGAATAATGAATCTTTCATTTACTTGTTTATTTTTTTAAATTCTTATAGTCATATAATTTATCCATAATTTCATGGTTGAAATATGTTAAAAAAACTTAGGGTTTTTAACTATATCGTTGAAAATTTGTCAAAATATTAAGGTTTTCCTGAATTATTATATTTTATCTTTAATGTTATTGTTGAAAACAATTACAATTTCATGGTTTTTTAGAGTCAAGATATTTTATCTTTAACAACATGGATGGAAATTGTTGGAATTATCAAGATTTGAGACATGATATTTTTATCTTTAACATCATGTTCGAGAATTGTTGGAATTTTAAAGTTTTTCACAGTCTTGATATTTTATGTTTAATTCCATTCCTAAAAAGTGTCAAAATTGTAACCTTTTTTTTTTGTTCCAACATCAACACTTATTTTTTTAGGGTGTTTTTTTTCATACATTTGGAAAAAAAAAAGTTTTTACTTCCACTTAAAAAAAATGTTGAGACTTTACCCTAAAAAAAACATGAATTTGGCATACACAATTTTTGTTTTTAGGTTGTTTTTTCATGTTTTTCAGGGATTTTTGGGCTAGAGTACCCGTTTTGAGGTAATAGTTCCCATTTGATTGGTAACTATGTTAGAATTGTATGAATATTTTCACAGACATTTACCTAGGTTGTTTATAACTACTTCTATAATGGGACCTAATGTGTCCACACTTATAGTGACTAAGGGTATCCCACTAATCATTTCCACATCTACCTCTATGACCATAGGTCCTGTTCACACCATGTCCACTAATAACCATTTCTCATTTTGACAAAATATTTATGGATCCATTTTCCATGAATATAGTGTAACCACCACAGGTACCTCCATATCAATGATCACATCATGTCCATTCATATTTAGTGGAGGTTCTAGCTTGTCCATGACTAACATACATATATCCAATGTTGGACAGTTAAACTTCCTATTGAAATTTGGATTCATAGGCCCCATGATCTGTATCGGTATATCAGTAGGGAGTACTAATATACCCAACAATGGATTTCCTTATGGCTGGAATCATTTTACGCAGTACATATCATCCTCTAGCTCAACTGGGCAAAATTGCATTTCTAGTGGCTATAGTAATCCTTTTGGAGGTCAATCATTAGAGGGATATTTTCCATTCAATGTCTAGGGGAAGGACACTTTCTGTTCAAATATGTTTAATCCATGGGGTTCTAATCCTTTTGGTCAACCTTTAAGAACACCTTCTGACCCAAGAGGTCAACAACCTTTGGGAATAAGTTTTCCACTTGGGGAATTCACTGTGGGGGAATTAACCATCATGATATTTACATGGGTGCTAGATTTAACACCTCTATCCAAACCACATCCGTGAGTCAACCTAGTATGAGAAGCTAAGCTACAGATGGATCACATCCTCCACTTGGGCCGCATAGGGCACCTACTACATCAAGAATCATTCAACTCATCTTTCTTGGCAACACCTCCCTTGCTTGATTTGTATAATTTAATGAATGATACCATATAGAATAATTTTGCATGCCCACTAATCCCAAATAAGCCTTCAACAAACATACCTAAGTTCGATGGTAAGTGTTAAGAATATCATGTAGCTCACATTACCACTTACAACGCGTGGTTCTCTTCCAACTCTTTCATGGATGATAGCATTTGGTTTCATCTTTTCCAACAAAATTTTACTGATGGTACCACCAAATGGTACATTGAATTAGAGTGTGTCACTTATGATAATTTGATGTATTTAGTATAGCCCTTTATGAACACTATCAATTTCATGTTAGGTATGAGACGGGAACCAAAATTCTCACTAACTTCCATTAGATAACTCCACCCATGCTTCTAATCATATTCTTGAGTGGAGAAGAAGATGAATTCTATTTATAACTAAGTTCCTTGAGGAGTTGTTACATGATATTTTCACTAATTCCTCTTGCCTAGGATTGTTGAAGATGTGGCAAAGGTAGGAGCCCAACTTGATGAGAAAAATGTCATGCATGTCCATCAACTAGACTTGATTTATTCTCAAGCAGGCATCTTATATGTGATCATTCATAACATTCCTTACTCATTGGCTGACCCTATGAATCACAAGCCATGAACAAATTCCAATGGTGCAGTGAGGTATGTTCATTATGAAACATCAACCAAATAGCCTCACAGATGTGTTAAACTAATATCTTATAGTGACACAACTAGTAAGCCTTCCTCTCAAACTCCTAATGCTCCTATTCCCACCTCTGAGTTGAACTCTATTTAGTCCACATCGAAAAAGAACCCCAAAACCCAAGAGATGAGAAGAAAAATAAGAATCCTAAAAAACCATTGAATTAGGAACAACGAACACCACAAACCCAACACATGGTTGTTAACCCTCCACCACCTTAGTAAGGGGGAATTTGGGGCAACACTTATGATAATTCCTTATCTTCTATGTAAGATATATTTATAGTAGTGAAAACATTAATGTCACAACCAGAGCACATAATTATGAGAATCCTGAGAATGGTACCTCCACCTTAGAGTGCATCAATTCACCTCCACCTGATGGTCTTCTTAATTCTGATAAGACATTGTTGAACACTATGCCACAACCTCCTAAAGGTGCACTTTGGAAAACTACGCATAACCCTAATGCATGGGATGATCATAAATAATATTGTCAAGGATCTGGCCCAAGCTCTATTTGTTATGTCTATGATTGAAGTATTTCAAAGATACTCCATGCATCACAAGGCACTTTTAACTACTACTGTTGGGGTGGATCCCTCAAATTTGAACATAAGGACCTTTGATATTGCTTCATTGAAACATCAACTTCCACATCATCTGGACTTCTAGATAATGGTTCACATCTTCAGGAAATGTGCTCATAAGATAGTCTTAGATGAGGGGTCACCTACATGTATTATGTCATCACAGTTTTAGAAGGATCTCGGTCCACCGAATTCATCGCTACCTAGATAAACATTAAAGTATTTTGATGGGCATACCTTGTAGCCTCAAGAGGTTTTCTCCATCACTTTTCCTATTGATATTAGGGGTCAAATGCTCTCATTTTAGGCCAAGGTCACAAATTCACCACTAAATTATAATCTCCTACTCTAGAAAAAATAATTTTATACCATGACCATTGTCGTATCTTCAATCTTCCAAGTCATGATGTCCTCCCATTAGGGTAAAATAGACACCAATGGCAAGTTGACCTTCTACAATCTTGACTTGTGATTTCATCATAGTTATTTGGTACCCTTTATAGGTGAATCTACCACTAAAGCATAAAGCATTAGCGAAGTGATGTTGAAATACTCTTCTTCAATGGGAAATTTTCCCCTTGCTCCACTTGACCCATGTCCATATGATTCCACCATTAACATGATTTCTTCTATCACCTATGAATCTCGTGGACCTCTTGATCCTCCGTTGGTGCCTATGGAAGGAAAATATCATGGGGGTAGAATGCCACCTTTTTTGGATGTGATTACCTCTTTAGTGGTCCCACCACCACCTAATGACACTGGTCAGAAAATCCATCCTAATATATACTATGTTCAGGATACTCTACCCACATGGGTTGTCACTCAATTAGTTTCACATGAGTCCCTTGATATTGGAGGCCATGGCTTCACATGACAAGCTACGAGAGACTATGCCTCTACTCTCCCAATGTAACAATTTATGGAGCTTAGTAACCAAAATATTCAATCAGAGTTGGGTGGATTCCTAAGTCCTCCATAGAAGTCTCACCCTTAGACCAAGTCAAGGCTGGGGTTTATAACACTAAAGTTGCCACCAGATCATCCATTCTAACTTCCCCTATCGATGAATGTCCCTCTGTGTGTATTTATAATCTTCATCAAGAAGCCATTTTATCTCATGAGACTATTCAGCATTCATGTCTTCAGGTACTTCCTAATAATTTTATGATTTTACATTATCCATTGAATCATAAAACTTTAGGAACATGGAACTTCAATTAGAGGTGGCATGGCCACATCATGCTGTGTCATATGTTGCCAACAATTGCACATGAGCTTATAAACATCAATTGGAATCCTTGGCTTGTGTATGTCAGTGGGAAGTACATATCATAACCTATTAAATTGTGTCATTTTTTGTTTATATGTAAATAATACATCATGAAAACCAAAAAACAATATAAGACAATAAAAATAGAAAAACACATTCACTTTCACCTTGAGGTATATGGTTGAAACTAGCATATACGATTAGGATTCATCGATCTAGTCACCCCATTATTGATCTTCTCCGTCACCATTTTACTATTCCTTAGGGCCCACCCCTACCATGTTGTGACATTAACCATGTATTTTTACATGTAGTAACTTATGAAGTAGATTGCATCGTTCATGGGTAGCATAAAATAATACTCAATTTCTATTTTTGTGACCATGTTATGTTCATTCATAGGTCTAGGGATCCTCTTTAGTATCTACCATGCCATCATAATTGAACATCATCCATCTCTTTGTCTCTTATTTCTGGCCATTTTTACCCTATATGGGGTTCCCACTCTTTTCCTTGTTTCCTTTTGATCACCTATGCTCATGATATTCAATGTATTTCTAGATGCTATCATAACAATGTTTCCCTTCATTGTACTCACCAACCTTACATCTGTGCCTGGGCTATATCCTTTGCATTAGGCTTTCCTCCATCTTACAACCCATTTCCACCTTTTAGAGACACCACTATAATCAGTGGATTTCTGTTGCCAAACACTTTTCCACTACCTCCTACTTTACTTAGGTCAGTTACACAAACCTTGTAACATGATGCATAACATTATACCACATCTCTCTCTAGAATGATCTTCTTCTTGGCCTTCTTTTAATGCTCATTAAAAAATGAAAATCATGATCTTTTTTTGCTATCTTTTCACACTCGGTAAACAAAAATAGATAGGTTGAGTTATTTCCATTCTTTCCTACTCGTTAGTCAATATTCAGGCCAACGATAAATCTATTTTTCCATTCTAAATATTTTTCAACCATGAGAAGGAGATGAGTTTTCTTTTATCTCTTTTTTGGCCTTGATATAAAACATAGAAAAAGGGAACCATTATGAGTACTCTTTTATTTGTTTTCCAGGCTTGTAAAAACTAAATAGAAAAGGAACCTATCGAGCTCACTCATCTTCTCTCTCATGCTCTCTAAACTATTAAGAGGATCCACTATAAAAAATGGAAGGGGGGATGTATATTTTTTGTGTTGTATAATGGTAGTTATATGTCTCCCTCAAAGATGGAACTCGTTTGAGTCATACTCTTATAGTTTGTATTTTCTAAACTTTAGAACCACACCATCATCTTGAGTCAAGTCACTCTATTATTGATTCAGTATCTCACCTAATTGGTTACCCTTCCATTCTATGGTATTTAGTGATGCCTCTTATGCTTCCATTCTATTTGTAAGCATATTTCAGTATTTGATATTAATGAAATGAAGTGTTGTTTCTATTGCATTTTTGTATTTATGGTTATATATGTAATTTGTTGCATTCTTGTTTAAATCTGGATCAATGGTATCAGAGCAGCCTTCTCTTTCTCTGTTTTTATTTTCATGTCCCCAACAAGGCCGGGATATAAGGACTTAGGGCTTGATTTGGTTGAATCTTGGCAAAATCAACCTCACAAACCCTGATGGCTGCCCATGGGGGAAGAAAAGAAAGGCTAGGGGGTAGGAGATCCCATCAACATATTTCTCGAGGAGGCCCTCGAGAAACAAAGGAACACGATGATGTATAACGTTTCCTAGATCCTTCAATAGTTTCCCAACGGTGGCACATCCACACTCAGCATCCACTCTGGAGGCTCCACTACTTTTAAGGTACATGTAAACTTTGATATTCCCATATTTGAGGACCAAAAAGATGCAGACGCCGTATACAAATTGTTAAATCTACTAGAAGGATATTTTTCTATTCATGATTTTTCCAACTGAGAAAATATTACTTTTTCTCTTCTCAAAGCCACCCCCCAAATCAAGGACTAGCGGGAAACCTATTGTGAGAAGAAGGATGAAAGTACGACCTCACTTCTTTCAGCTACACCCACTTGGAATTCGTTCTGAAATGCCATCAAGGAGTAGTACTACCCCGTTGGGAGCTATGATGATAAATACATAAAGTGTACAATGCTGAAAAAGGGAAGGGACCAAGATGTGCCAGGGTTTACCAATGTTTTTCATAACCTTCGCATGAAGTTGCGTATCGAGGATTCTAAGAAAAATTGGGTACTCAAGTACTGCGGCTGCCTACACAGGTATATCCAGAATGAGATGGAGCTCTTTGACATCCCCTCGCTCGGTACGACGTACTGATACCCCGTCAAGATCAATTAGAATTTTAAATAGAAGAAGTGAGACTTTAGATCTATGAATCTGAAGTAGGGGAAAGGTGTCCCCAAACCATAGAACAAAGGACAATACCAAGGCAAGGCAACCCAAGACAAACCGCCAAAGCCGTAAGAAAATAACAACACCATGAAGTCGAAGAAGGACATCGGAAAGTGGTGTGAGTCCCATAAGAGATCCACCAACAACACAAGTGAGTGTTAGGCCAAGAAGTCACTGGTGGCTGAGCTAAAGGGTTCAGAATCAGATGCATGTTTCGAATGTGACTTAGAACCTGATAAGGGGAATTACAAAGGGAAGCAGATTATCGATGTGGAGCCCAATTCCACCGTTTCCACCATGAAGATCCAAAAGGAGGAACCTAAAGATCCATAGGAGGAGGAGCGCTTATTTCACTCCCAGATGTGGGTAAAGGGCTCCTCGCTACAATTCATTATCGACAACGGGAGCCAAAAGAACCTCACTTCGACATAGGTCCTAAAGCAGCTAGGCTTACCGACCATAACACACCCAAAATCGTACACCATCGAGTGGCTTCATGAAGGATGAGATCTTCATGTAAGCCAACAATGTTGCCTCCCATATAGCATCAAGCCCTTCACGGATGAGGTATTGTGTGACGTTGCTCCCCTTGATGTTTATGATGTATTATTAGGCCAACCATACTTTTGGAAGTGACATGTTGTGTATGAGGGAAGGCATTGTGTTGTTATTGTTACCTTGGGAAATAAGTTGTATAGGATACTGGAGGTAGCACCGCTTACCACCATCTCTTTGGTTACTGTAAAACTGCAGTAACCTCATTTCCAAAACCAAGAAATTTGTTTTCTTCATTATACACCCTTAGGGAAAGAAGAAGACAGTGGCCATGACTTTCACACAAGGCCCCGCCGCATGACAACAACAGATGGACAAGGCCATGGAGGATTACGAGGACATCTTCGCCTCCCTTGCAGGAGTGCCTCTGTATTATCAAGTCAAGCACTCCATTGATCAGACCCTAGGTGCATTGTTTCCCAATGGACCAATCTATTGGCACTCCATTCTAGAGAATGATGAAATCACGAGGTAGATTCAGGAGCTATTGCAAAAAGGTCACATTCGGCCGAGTCCATCTCCCTGCAAGAGCTTGACCATGCTGGTACAGAAGAAGTATGGGACTTGGAGACTCAATATTGACTATCAGGCACTAAACAATATCACTGTCTAGAATAGGTACCTGATCCCACAAATTGATGACCTTCTGGACCAACTCAAGGGGGAAAAATATTTCAGCAAGATCAACTTGAAGTCTAGATATCACCAAGTACCAACTGAACCCTTTGATTTATGGAAGATTGCCTTCAAAGCCAAGGAGGGCCTTTTTGAATGGTTGGTTATGCCTTTTGGGTTGAAGAATGCTCCTGCAACCTTCATCAGGCTGATGGATGACATCTTGCGGCTATTCAACAACTCATTTGTAGTGGTATACTTGGATGGCATCCTGATCTTCAGTTAGAGTACAGAAGAGCACCTCCACCACATTTGATAGGTTCTCTAAACACTGCAGCAACACAAGTTGTGTGCCAATTTGGAAAAATGCACTTTTGGCATGACCCAGGTTCAATATCTGGGATACATTATTGATGAACGAGGGGTGCATGTGGATCCATCCAAGATCCAAGTCCTTCGAGATTGGTCAACCCCAACCACTTTGACAGAGCTCCACATCTTTTTGGGTCTTGCCAATTTCTACTGTAGGTTCATGTTGGGATTCTCTCATATAACTTGGCCCTTGAGTCAAGTCACTAAGGGAGGAGCGAAAGTAAAATTATTTGGTATGAATCTCAACAGAAGGCATTCATGGAGTTGAAACACCACCTCTCCTCTAAACCAATTCTCACATTACCAGACTTGCAACGACCATTTGAGATCAAGACAGATGCCTTTGACTATGCTATCAGGGAATTCCTTACTCAACAGGGGCATCATATGGCATGTCATAGTGAGACACTTTCAGACACAGTCCGGAAGTATCCCAATTATAATAAAGAGATGTATTCCATTGTGCAGGCCTGCCGACAATGGAAGCATTAAATTTTGGGGAAGGAAACGGTCATCCACATAGACCACCGAGACCTGTAGTTCATACGAATTCAAGGGAAGTTGCACAATGATCGCCTTCAAAAGTGGTCCACATACCTGCAACAATTACATTTGAATATCAAGTATAAGAAGGGAAACACTAATAATGTTATAGACTACCTTAGCCGACCACTGATCATGGCGTTAACTACCGTACTCAACTCTTGTGGGCATGAGACTTCTAATTGGCTACCTCTCTACAAAAGCAACCCATAATTCGGCCACACATACCAGACGCTCTTGTAGGGTCAGTAAGTTCTAGATTTTCACCTCTAGGATGCCCTGTTATGCCACCTGGGACACATTTGTCTTCCTTTAAGTGAATGTGCCAAGATGATTTGGGAGGCACACTACAGTCGGGCAGCTGGTCATTTTGGGGTTGAGAAAACAGTGGCATTACTGCAGAAGTATTTCTATTGGCCAAATATTCAACAGGAGGTCGGGATGTACATCAAATCCTACACTACATGCGCCATTGCCAAATTGACCATCAAGAAGCAAGGCCTCTATACTCCACTACCTACCTCTAATCGACCTTGGGAATACATCTCCATGGATTACATGTCGGGGCTTCCTTCTACTAAGCATGGCAACAACTGTATTATTTTGTTCATCGTGGATTCTCAAAGATGGCCATTATGGAAGTCTCCAAGAAGAATATCACGACATAATCCACTACTGAACTCTTCTTTGAATGAGTGTGGGTACACTTTGGGATCCCATAGTCTATCATCTCATATCGAGACAGCAGGTTCTTCAGTACATTTTGGTCCACTCTCTGGTCAATGTTGGACACCAAGCTCACTAAGTCCATAAATTTCCATCCCTAAACTGATGGCTAGATATAGGTCATCAACAAGATGATCGTACACATTCTATGCATGTACAACTCAAAGCATCCACTTACATGGGATGAGAGCCTCCCCTATGTCCAACACAACTATAACCAGGTTCTCCATAGCTCGACTGGCCACCGCCCTTTTCATGTGGGCTTGGGATTCCATCCACTATGTCCCATTGGTGTGGCCATGTTGTTTGCAGCTACTCAGGTAGATTCGGCTCATGTCCAATCTTAAGACGATAAGGAAAATAACTTCATTGAGCATATCCAGCATATCCTTGAGTAGGTCCATGACATTCTAGACAATCAAATTCCAAGTACAAGTAGTGACATGATCAACATTTGGTGCAAAACAAGTTTCAGGTGGGTGAAAAAGCTTGGTTGCATTTACAGAAGGAACGCCTTACTGGAGCCTATTAGAGACTCGGACCACTCCGATATGGTCCTTACAGCACTACCAAGGCTGTGGGAGACAATGCATTTGAGCTTAGCAGTTCCCCATTAATTGGTCTGCACCTAGTGTTCAATGTGGACCTCCTTTAACCATACTTCTCACAATTGTTGGACACATAAGATATTGCAGAACAACTAACACCTATAGAGTTAAATTCAAATTGCATAGAACAAGCCATAGCTGATCAGATCATGGACACATAGATCAAGAACACTTGTTAACAAAGGATGCAACTATATCGAATTGTCAAAACAGGCCAACTCCTTCACCAGGGCAAGTGGCTCACGAGGGACCAAGTTCATTAGAAGTTTCCTCATCTCATGGAGGAACTCAATGCAATGGGGACCATTGCTTCCTAACGGGGGAGGAATGATCTAGGTGCATATTGGTGGCCACCTACCTATTCCACTTGGAACCCCACCATTATTTCTTTCAAATTATCAGTTTCCTTATTTATAGCACAATTTACTATTTTTGACAGCTTTTTGGGTCCTCAAGTTCTAGAGCCGTTTTGAGGCCCTAAACGATGTCTTTTGGGAAATTTGGGACCAATAATGGGTCATCGAACCAAGTTGGTCATTCAAAATTTGTAGTCCTCAAATATATCTTTCTAACTAGGTCTTGCGTGCATCAAACGAAGATTGTATGCCAAAGTTACGACCCTGGGAAGTTGATGTACCAATTTACCCAAACGGGGCCCACAGTTTGGTGCTTCATCTCCTAGGGTTAGGTTTTTAGATGTTTAGGTTTTCCATTGTTTCTCAATAATAAATAGGCCTTTGAGCCTCATTGTAACATAGTTCAAAGGCATGTAGCCACCACATCTCTTCTCAGATGTAAGCTACCATCTCCTGAGCTAGACTTATTTCCATGCTATTTGTAAGCATATTTTAGTATTCAATATTAATGAAACGAAGTTTTGTTTCTACTACATCTTTGTATTTATGGTTATATCTGTAATTTTTTTCATTCCTATTTAAATTTGGTTCACATTCATTCACACTCTGTATATTTTGTTAGGTACCTTGAGAACCATTTTCATTATTGGTGTTCTCCCACATGTCTATTATTGGGATACATCCATTCCTAATTGGACGGTCTCCCTTCATGCTCGACATCAACTCATTCATTCACATGTAGTAGTCAAACCATGAAAATGAGTCAAAGACCTTAGGGAATGGGGCTACCTCACTCATGAATGTATTACAGAATGTATTATGTACTTTGAGGGCCATCATGAGGGGAACTTACATAAACTCAAACCTTATTGATAACTACCATGCTAGAGATATATATTATATAATGACTATTCATTGATCACATGACTTTGCAGTATGTTGTGTGAGTAGCCATGTTTTATTCTCTTAGTATTGAGCATGGGTATACCTACACCATGGGGGATTCACTCAATGAACCTTTGACATAGCGCGTGCATTCGTGGCATACTAAAAAATACCCTTAATTTGACTACATATTGGAAATACCTCTAAAAATCACTTTATCTGACCCACTTATGAATATGAATTCAATACACCTTCCCAATTTAAAAAACCTCTACTTTCACTAGATATTATAGGTATCCATTTTTTATTAACATTTTTTATACCCCTTTATAGTTTTTCATTAACTTTGAGCTCCATTTGTTATACATAACATATAAAATCCCTTTACCCCTTATTATATTCTCAATATATTATGTCATTTTCCCCTCATTATATATATCCCAATATAAATGCACGTGGTATGGTATTTCTCCCCCAGTCAAGCCCCACCTGCCTACCTTGGGGACGCACTTTTTTATGTATCTGACTATGAATTTCATAGCCTCTACAAGTATTGTATCCATGGTCTCTCTCTCTACCTCACTCATTGGTGTTTTTATTATAATATATTTTAGCCATTAGCTTCTCTTTTAACCTCATGCATCAGGGGGAATTTGTTATAGATCAAGAATCCACCCCCTTGGGTCCACTAAAAGGGAACACCATTTGCCAAGTCAAAAATTTAAAAGTGATTTGTGGAATTCTCCAAAAGGCATGCTTTTTTCCATTCAATGTTCCTATGTAGTTGTAGGCAAGAAACACTAGTCCTAATAATGCTATATGTACACTAGATTCAAGCAACAGAGAGGCAACATTGACCCAATAACACTATGTTGGAGCAATAGAGCATGAATTTTCATGGATAAGGTTGGATCAGGTCAAAATTGTTCACTCTAAGAAGATATGGATGAAAGGACTAGACATGGTCAAGAATTATCTACATTCGATGTGATAACTATTAAGAAAACCTATAAAATAAAGCTCTCCATAGATCATAAAGGAGGAAAAAGGAAGATATTCCAAAGTATTAGTGTAGTATTTACTTATAGTTTTTCTCTACAATAGCTAGCATGTCAGGTTTAGTGGAAAGTGAGTGCCGGTGAGGAGGAGACTACAACCAAGGACCTCAAGAGAACATGAATTTGTACAAAATATTATTGGTATAATACAAAATTCATATATTTTCCCCCATTTTCTCATTTATTTCATTTATATTTGAATGTTAATTATGGATACATTTGTCTGTGTATTTGTTAAATTTTATTACATGGTATAAAGTCTTGGTGTTTTTTGTTTTATGTGTAGGTATTTAGGAGCAGGGATAGGAGCTTAGATCTCTAGAAGCACTCCCTCAATGTAGTCACATAAACTAGAGACATTTCTCATGACAGAAAGGTACAAACCCTCACCTCTCTCTATGATTTCTAATTTAAATCTGCATGCCTTGGATTTGATTGAGTTGTATTGTGCTTTGACTGAAACACCCCGTGTTTGGGTAGGTCATGGGAAAACCTGTTGGTTTAAATTAACTTATTACTACAAGCAAAATATTCCCATAAGATTGTCTTCATTGTTAATCTAAAGTTAATGGTAACCAAACCTTAAATCTATTTTTTGTGGATATTGCATCCCCTCTCAATTGATAAAATAAGTCATCAATTCTAGGAAGCAAGTACTTGTTCTCGACTATGGATTTATTTAGCTGTCAATAATCAGTAAAAAACATAACATGCCATCCTTCTTCTTCAAAAATAGTATTGATTCTCCCCAAGGTGACACAATAGGTCTAATACACCTTTTTTCAAACATTTCTTTCAGTTTTAGCTTTAACTCCACTAGCTCTAGTGTACTCATGCGATATCCGGCTTTTGAGACTGGTATTGATCCTAGAATAAATTCAATGAAAAAATAAATATCTCTCCTAGGTGGTAATCCTAGTATTTCCCTTGGAAACAGATCACTGAACTATTTTAACACTGGGTTCTCTTCCATTCTATATTCATTAGATTCGAATTCACTGGTCACCTATACAACATATAAGGCACACCCTTTCCTATTTCATATCTTCACTTGTAGCACATATATTTTGTAGGTGACGATAGGCTTACTTATTCTTTGTAGCATCAATTTCTCTCCCTCGTTTCTAAGACACTATAATGACTTGCTATAATACTATAATTTTTGTTTATGGGATGCTAGCTTGTCCACATTTACTAGTACATTAAACGGGACCAACAATAAGAGAATGAGATTAACTGACATGGAAATATTTCTTACCATCAATGGGAAAAATTTCACCATTTTTGTCACTCACATTTTTTTTCTTGTGACTAATTGAACCAACCATGATTTATCATAGGTTCTCTTCTACAGAGTGCATTTCTTTACGATCTTCTCGCTGATATAACTGAAATTAGATCATGGGTCAAAAAATTTTGAAATAGTTTGAATATCAACCATACCTTCCATCTCAATTATTGAATCTTGATGACCAACCCACCTGTTTTCCAATGTGGCATAAATTCACGGTTCATTCTAAGCCACATCATTCACCATTACAGCTTCCTACACATTATAAAACCTTTTTTCATTCTATTGTTTTCTAGGACAGCCTTTATGCACGTGGTTTTCTCCACATGTGAAACACTATAAGGGTCCTTTCTTAAACCCCTCACCCTATTCCTTTGCTAGCTTAGAGGATGTATATCTACTAGAAGTAGTAAATTTTTGTTGAAAATCAACCTTGGAAGGAGTGGCGAACTTAGCATTCCTTCTTCCTATCCTTTTTCCTGAGGATTTCTACACTTTTATCTTAAAGCTAGTCTTATATCTCATTTTCCAGTATGCTCTAAATATTGACCTTATGATTGGACTACTCATAGCAATGTTTGGCCTTGCAAACAATGTCCTCTGAGGTTCTTGGATCATCATACTCAATTATGTTTTTGTAAGTTTATGGTAACCTATTGAGGTACCTTTTAATATTCACTTTCTCATCTCTGGTATATGTCACATACCTCAACAAATCCAAAAATATATTAGTGTACTCATTAGTAGGAAGTTGCCCCAACTTATTCTTGTGGAATTATTTAACCTTGTTGTCATAGTATCTCTCAGATAGATACTTCTCCCAGAAATATATCTCAAACATTTTATAGGATATGTATTTCTCTCTTATTTCCTTAACATTTCTCAAACCTTCCTACCATATATTAGCCTTTCCCTCCAAGATTAAAATTTCCACTCTATCCTTCATGTTTTTAGAGTATTCAAGCACTTTGAAGTATCTCTTGATTCACAATAGCTAATATTATTCCTCTTCATCCTTATTAACTTCTCCATCAAATTTTAGTGGGTTTTTCTCTCCTAAATTCCTCCAAAATTAAGTATTTCTCATTCCTTCTATGTTGGTAGTGTCTCCTAGTTGCAACACTGGATAACTGATCATGATTGTCTACTCTTCTTCTGGAGTGAAGAGTAGAGTTCTTCGTCTCACTGTGTCTTCACTTTTATACTTATGCCTCTTCTTTGACATAATGCCTTATGCTTGGTTAGCCTCAAAACCATTCTTCCCCATATCAGATGGGTTTTGCTTGGATTTTTGTCTACCTAGATAGTTGGCACCAATCTAATGTTGCTTCTATATTTGTAAATATGACAAAATATGAAAAATCATTGCATTTACTCTTGATTACATTTCTTGAGCTTTGTAAATACTTTCATCATCTTCTTCACAACATCTTAACTTATGGTATCATGGAATTTTTCATCCTTCCTCTTCCCAACTAATTTCTCTTCCTAATTATGTTGTTATCTATTAGTGCTTTACTACACCATTATATTGCTCATTTATTTATTTTGTTGATTTACCTCGGTTTCTTTCTTTGTGTTATCACACACATGACTATTAGTTAAATTGAACACAAATAAATATATTCACTCATCACCAGCGTATATTTGCAACAAGAACATTCATATGAACTTGCTAAATCATGAAATCTCTGGTTAGTATGCACGTTTAAAAACAAAATAACACATTATAATTTTTTGTGTCAATAATCCTATCCGTTTGTTGACATGGAAAATGTTCGCTACACCAAGAAGGGGAACTAACCTGATCACAAGCCCCATTTAAACCAATTTTGTTTGGAATGACTAGTTCCAACAGGTTTTAAGGGACCCCTTAAACTGTTAAATGTGTTGATAGATTGCTTTCAGGACGAAGACTTCAATTAAATAAACAAAATAAAACAACTAACTTCTATGTATTAAATCCTATCTACACTACTTCTAACTACTGTAATCTAGTTCTAGATATCCTAATCTATCCTGCAAGAGCATAACGAAAGAGATAAAATGCCATAAATAAATTCCAAGTCCAAAAGAATCAATTAATGAGTTCATATATGAACAAGTCTGTATTAGAGCTTGATTGCAATCAAATTACTCATACAGGAATACACATTCCTTTCTTGAAGCAATAAAATTGCAACTAGTGTTTAATATGGTTTTGAATCAAAGATCACTCATAAGTTAAACATGTAATTGAATCATATTCAAATAAACAAGACTAATCATGAATAGTATGCCATCAATATGCATAAACGCAAATCACATTTATATTCATGCCAGCGGAAACATCCTGCTTCCAAACACCTCCGAGAAAAGGAAAATAAAACAAAAACAAAAGGCTCCTCCTTTGACCAAACAGTCCTTATTCACAATACATCAAACTTTTCTTACCCAAACAAAAGCCCCTTCTCCTCTTCGGAGGCAATACTTATCTAAAATCCCTTGACTCTAGGTCTACCCTGTCTCTCCATATTCCCCATTGTCTTCGATATGCAAATCGAGTATACAAAGATAAGATCATCAATGTAATCGCTAACACATAGAAAGCATATCTGCTGGAGCGATTCATTTCCTGAGGAAGTGAATAGATATTCACAAAAAGGGTGACTGTGTGTCACCTTCCCATGATGAAAACCGAGATAGCTTTGCTTTCCGAATGTATAGGAAACGTGTGGGGTTCCTACCTGGAATGCTTGAGGCTGGACCTTTAAAAACAATGCTTCTACACATGTGGCTCTTCGAATCCACTCCTGCATCCTTTATTTATCGCCTGCAGAGACAATTATCATTAGCTTCATGATTGGGAACAATATAATAGAAATGTTCAAATAAAACATAAACACTACCTTCATTAACTTTTGTAAAACTACAAGAACAAGTGTGAAAAGGATTTACGAATAAAACACAGGCAACACACAATTTCCCGATCGATCCATAGGCTTGGCATGGTGAGGGCTTCTTTTAATCACAATTAGTTGTCGTCCCCTCTGCGGGTCACAATACCCACGCCTTCCACTTCCCCAAAGTGCGATTATACTATTGGAACTCCACAAGGCCGCCTTTTACACTAAAAACCCAATCCCTTTCTTATTTCAGAAAATTTGGAAAACATGGGAAAATAAAGAAAATGCCACCCTGATCACTGAGGCCAGACCTCAAATTTTATATGTCAGGGCCTTTTATAGACATATTTGGGCACTGCAACCCCAATCACATATGTCCATAAACCAATTGCTTCTAAACCCCTAAAAGTGTTGTTTCATACCCTAAAGGATCAAGGTCAACTGATTACATCATTTCCCAAAAGTTCTCCCTAAAAAACTGCTTAGATCTGGTCAAAACTGGACCATACACACTGCTCATGCTGAGGGTGTGATTCATCTCACCTATTACACACAATGGGTGTGATGCATATTGAAGAGCCCTTCTGTAGGGTGCAATGAGTGAGAGTAGACAAATTGCAGAGGCAGTTTGCTAGGTGGAAACTCAGAGAATCTTCTAGAAACTGCTCATATGACACTTGCCTCTCTGAATTCACCCAGGGATGAGTAAGAAATCATACAATCTCGATGTGGAACCAAGAACTATCAGTGAAATGACACTAATCAAAATCCCAGAAGCTAACTCACCCCCTGCAAATATCTATATATGGATCCCTCATCCTAGAGATCCAGAGGCTGCAATTTTGTATTTTGTAAGGAAGTGTTGTTGGTTTCTCTGTGAAGCATTGTATTGTTGGGTGATCTAGCTTTTCATGAGGTGAAGAGGGCTTTCATGCTGGGAGGATGGCACTGGATCAAACAGCTAGGTTGTAATCCTCTCTTCTACTACTTCTATCAATGAAGCTATTTGAGTTTTCCTCAATATACTTGTATATTTTTGAAACATGTATTTGTGTATGCATTTGTATAGTTAATGTACTTCTAATTCTACATTGTTTATGGTTATAGCTCTCTATGTTTTGATGGTATTTTGCTTCTTTGAATCTATAGGTGTTCTTTGAAGCAGGACAAGTGAGAAAGGAGTGGTGAAAGCTCTATCAAGGGAGAGAGGAAACAAGCAAGGAGACAAGCAAAAGACTGAGGTTGGTACTCTCTGCTTCTCTCTCATCTATCTCTCATAAAGGAAAACACAAGTTTCTTTGAATTGTTTGTTTGTAAGATAGCTACCCATCTTAGTGGGACTATCATATTTGAGTAGACACTAGTTTTACCAAAAACAAAATGGCGACTCTACTGGGGAGTGAATAGTTTCTTTGTTTGTTATTGTTGTTTGCTTTATAAACTACAGACGGAGCCTGAAGTTAAGCTAGCTAACCTTCAAACTGCTTTTGCTATGCAACTGCAAAGTAGGTCAACGCTACTTTAGTTAATATATGGGTTGGTTTATGAACTAAACATCTGACTTGCAAACATCCTAAGAGCCTCGTACTCAAATAACCTCAATAGATCAGCCCCTATACTTTGTGTTTACTACCTATCATAAGCTCAGCCTAAATCCCTGAACTTAGCTACAAACTGTGAGTGAAAACCAAGCTCACTCTCATGCCTGGAACATCGTACTATCTCTCATTGGCAATCTGGATGCATCGCACCTCCCATGTGCTGTAGGTGAGATACATCCCTATTTCCCTTAAGGACAAGTGCGATGATTGAACGAGACTGTTTCTCTCTCCAGATTTTGGTTTTTCTTCATTGTTTTCAGCTCTCTTCAGTAGTTTTGCTATCTATGATCAGTATATCATTGTTGAAACCTTCTTCCTTTACATTATTCAGCCTCCATTGATAAGGAATTGTGAATGTTTTCTATGTATTTTTCATCATTTACAGTCCTCCTTTAAAAATAGTAGCTTAATCAAACTATCATCTTTTGATTGGAAAGTGTCGCAACTGTCATTTTCAGTCAAGAGAAAGAGTGTCGTAAAGCCTTCCTCTTTTAGATAGTCGATTATACTTTTTCCATTGTATTGATTTGAATTATCAACTCTTTGAAGTTTCGAAATCAGTTTTCCATTTGAAATCGAAAGTGTTGTCTTAGTCTTCCCTTTTTTTTTGAAAAGAAATTTCGTCTTCACTATCC
>APFE031535298.1:148814-173949 GCA_000404065.3 Pinus taeda | reverse complement strand
TATACTAACTATGTCAAAGTGTTGCTTTGAGGAAAAGTAGTTCAGAACTGTACTTAGTTTTCTTTTTGTCATTCTCACATTAAGGAAACTGAAAAAACAAATACATGCATGTGCATTTGCATTTAGACTGCATGCGGAAATTGATTTAAGAAAAGTGCATTTAGCGTGTGCTCTCTGCTCTATGTTGAGAGAATGTTACTCTTCTTTCCTTAGTAGCTAGGATTTTCATTACTAAAAGAAAATAAACAACTATTTATCATTTAGATTACATGTTTAGGAATTGTACATCTATATCACGTGGTGAACCTTGAAAGGAAAACTTCTTAAGAAAGATCAACTATAAAATAAACCTCAATGAACTTAAAAACGCTTTGGAACCTAACACACAACATCTAGAAGTCTAGGCTAGAGAGGTATTCCGATGTTGTAAAGCCTAGAAACTATCGTTTTCATCATAGGTTGGGTGATTCCTCCTCTTTGATACGACAAGTGCAAGTACGGACTTGTGCTCCCATGTACCACAGAGTATATATTGGGAAACCAGAATAGGTTGATATCCTTTATCTTTAGGAAGCCGTGTCTACCACCCTATCGATTGCAATGCACTGAACACAACATTCAGGAAGATTGAATGCCATATATAAATTCCTTGGTAATTTCTCTATAATTTACCACCGAGGTGTATATTGTAGTTTTGCGATTGGCTTGGTAATCCCTCTATCTAGACTTCCAAAGCATTCACTTTCATTCCTTTTCTACTCCTTAAAAGAAAGGGTCGATTTGAGCACCTGTCACTTCAAGCCCATTAAAAATCGAAGGCAACTAGAGTCATCTTTATCTTTTTCTCAATTCTTAAAAATTGAAAAAGCAAGTTGTGTCAATGTGTCATAAAATTCATTTAAACCAGAATAACTTTTTCCCTTTTTAATTTTGAGTTGATTAAGTAATCTACAATCATGAAAGAAAGTCAATCAAAACCCCATCGTTCACAGAGACTAACGAGTCAACTGTCATTGACTCTAGAAACAAAACCATTCTGGGCCCCCAGTTACTACGGTTATTTATGGTACCCCTACCTCTACAGAAGAAGTTTCGCGGTTACAATTGGACATTAGAACTAATCACGGTGTAACGGTAAACACTTCTATTCCTAAGCCAACACCATCTAGGGCTAATTCGGAAGGTGTCACCCTCAAACATCTATCGCTGCAGAGTCTATACCTTCTTCGGGACTAGAAATATTCTACAGACCTAACAATCTACCTCTTCCACCTAGACTGATTGCTATAGAAGAGATCATGCAGGATCTTCCATCCAATACCACATTGCATTTTGGAATTGGGATCCACCTTTATCTTTCTACCATAGAAGTTAGTTCTTTTGATCACTCTTCATTGCAAGTTCCTATAGAATCGCTAGGAAATCGTTTGGATAGACTCGATATGTCTAAACAACCATCGACATCTAGGACTGTGTCATCTGATACAATAGTAGCAGAACCTCCAGCCGCTACTCCAACAATGTTCGTTGGTATACCATCTGTCCCAACTAGCTCTCAACTGTTAGATCAAGTCCACCCAAGGACTGTTTCAACAACATGGTCTGTTCCTATTTGTGCATCCAGAATCTTATCTGGAGTTTCTTATGTTGATACTCAGCAAATTGATCTTTCACATTAGTATCAATTTGCACAGTCCAGTCTCCAAAGACCAATTTTCCCTTTGAACACTGGATTGCCACCATATCGGGGGCAGTATGCCTTTTCATTGTTCCCTCCGAGAGAACAACCATATGAGAGTTCACAATAGAATTTAGGTCAAGCTGGAATTGCATCCAATGGTTGGGTACCAATATTGCCTCAATAACCGAGAGTTGTATGTTCAATGCAACAAAATCAACCTGTGTCGAACATTCCCACTACACCGGCTATTGTGATGGTGTCACAAGTACAAGTTCTACCTGTTGTATGTCAACCTCAAGTCTCTCAGGTCGTAATACAACAACCTCTTATCTCCGTGACTCAATCACAACCGTCCATTAGTGGCTCCTTAACTGAAGCGACTCAGGCTCAAATGGGTACTATCACCCCTCATCTTGGTCAAACATCTAGTATTGGACAACAATGAATGGTCTCACAACCATGGTTGGTGCAATATCAACAACCGCAATTCCAACAAGCTTACCGAGGACCTGAGCAACAAAGCTTTTCAGGTAATGGGCAACCGTATATTCAAAACGGTTACCAACAATCATATTTTAATGGTTATGCCCATCAATCTTATCAACGTTATTAGCATCAAATACATTATGTTGGTATGAAAAGTCCCACTACTCAGGTGATCCCATCTTATCCTTGGTATGCTTCACCAAACTTGAATCAAAAGTTGACTTTCATAGAAACTTTAGAATTACCATATCTGAATCGGTTAACAAACGATCAAATTGCTTACGCCCCTTGGTGGCTGGCAATTACTCATAAACGTCCGTCAAATATTCCTAAATTCAATGGAAATCGAATCATGTGATGACTTTTCATCTTTGGTGTTTGTCCAACACCCTCAATGATGATTCAATTAGGCTTCACCTTTTTCAGTGAACGCTAACTGGCCTGGTAGTGAAATGGTACATCGAATTTCTTGGAGCTTCATTTGATAACTTCAGCGCCCTGGCCACCATGTTTTTAACCCATTTTGAGTTACCCATAAGGTAAAATAGGAACGGAGCTCCTTACCAATTTTAAACAGACAATAGCCACTCACATATCTGATCATATTCATGAGTGGCAGCGTCGTCGTCGAATGGTAAAGACATATGTTCCTGATCAACTTGTAGCTGAATGGTTTATTAAGTCATTGTTACCTTCTATTACAGAATATGTGGCCAAGGGAGGAGTTGTCACTGAAGAGAAAGTCATTGCTCATGCACAATATCTGGACTTGATCTATACTCAGTCTAGCACACTGACAAAATTATTGATGCTCCTAGACTAGAATTTTCCATTCCTCCTCCTCCTAAATCAAACTAGGACTCTCATGCCAGTGATGGCGTGATTGGCACCTCAAGTACGCAAACCACAAAGTCCCCATCTGGTAAAGCCCTTGCAGTTTCTAGTATAAAGGCAAATGACAAACTTACGGCCTCAGAGGTTAATGTCGTGTCAACTGACAAAGGCAAAGAACCGAAGCAACCAGGGGGCAAGAAGAAAGGGAAAAACAAAAGGAAGAAATAGGAAGATTCGACTCTTGAAAAATCTTTGGAAACCCTTATGGGCAAAAGAAACCTACTTGGCTATGTCTCATATGTCATTAGGACCATTGGACAAAAGATTGTCCACATCGAACTGAGATATAGAAATTCTTTAAGAATTCAAACACCTCGATGGTATTGACTGATCCGTTTCCAAACCCAGAAACCAATCTGGTTACTAGCAACAATGCTTCCCCATCCCAAGTGCTTATGTTGTCCATTTTGAAACAGCAAAATGATGCATTGATATCGACAAGGAATAAAGATTATGGGAATCCACAACTGTCAAACAACAAGGCTGCCGATCAACCTAGTAGTTCAACAACATCTTCGACTGAATTTGTGTTGCCCATCATTCCTGAACTAACAATAAAGCCGCCAAAGGGAGTAGTACACAAATCAACATTTAATCCTTGTGCTCGAGCAGCACAAAATTATAATATAGTAGAGGATCTGGCCCAATCACTGTCCACTATGTCGACACTTGAAGTTCTGCAAAATTTCTCCTCCCAAAAGTAGGCTCTATTATCAGCAATAGGTGGGATTGACCCAGCGGATTCCAATCATGTGGCCTTTAATCATAAAGGATACGACCTTAGTTATCGGCTCAAATCACTTTCCTCGTACAAGTGAAAGCCCTCAACAAAATTGTTCATCAAACAATCATTGACGAGGGGGCATCTACCTGCATTATGTCAATGAGTTGCTAGAAAAATTTAGGCTCACCACACTTGTCAAGATCATCAATGACATTAAAAGCATTTGATGCATGAACATACACCCCATACGGGTTTCTAAGTAACTTGCAAGTTCAACTGGGAAGCAAGATAGTAGAAATTGACATTGAAGTTGTCGATGGAAACCTCAACTACAACATCCTACTGGGAAGGTCGTAGACTTATGCTATGGTTGCTGTTGCGTCAACATATTTTAGAATGATTGCATTTCCCTTCCAAGGAGGAATTACAGTCATTGACCAACAAAACTTTCTCCCCAACAATTCACAAGTTACGGGAAGCATTCCAACGATCCATATAAGCTCTTAATCGCTTCAAAATATCGGAGTAGGCCTCCTAAAAGACCCTACCTTAATAGGTACTTTTGCCCTATCGCATTTGAGTAATCTGGCCGAAGTGGCCACAGTGGAAACCTACAACATGGTATCTTCTATATCTACAAGGATTCAAAAGATTTTTGAAAATTTTGTTAGCATGGATCATCACCAAGTATTGCCTCCAAGCCCAATAGAAATATTGTAGCAATCAATTTTCTTGGCCTGGGTGGCAAAACCAAATCAATGCTCATCGAGTGTTTGGATAGATAGGTCTAAGGAATATGGCACCTCTTCAGATCCTTGGTCACATGTACATTCTACAGACGAAGGAATCCTTAATTCAATGATTCCCACCATCATTCCCATCTTCCGGATTACAACGAAGATTATTCGAGCGACCTTAATCATCCTTCAGATTTTTATTTTCTATCAAATACTGTAAATACGGTGGATTCCGGGTGAAATCTTTCCAATATTGAAGAAACTATTGCCATAAATATCTCGACCAAACCCAATGTTGTAGAGAATATTCATGTCAGCAAAACTTGCTCTTCTTCAGAACTGGAAACATATTGCGCTCTCTTTCGCGAATTTAGAGATGTCTTTGCATGGTCATATGAAGAAATTCCAGGCATAGACTCGAGCATAGTTGAATACGAAATTAAGATGTATCTAGATCTCAAATTGATACAACAACGGCTTCAGCAGGTACACCCGAAGAAAGTTACTGCCCTCAAGGTAAAAGTTGAAAAATTTTTACATGTTGGTCTCATTTACCCGATTCCTCTAACTGATTGGGTATCGAATATTGTTCTTGTGATGAAAAAGAAAGGAACGATTAGAGTGTGCTTTGATTACAAGGATGTAAATCAAGCTTGTCGAAAGGACAACTACCCTGTACCCTTCATCGACGAGATAATTGATGAATGCATTGGATGTGAAATCTTTTCATTCATGGATGGATTTTCCAGGTATAATCAAATAAATATCCACCCATAGGACCAGTCAAAGACTGCATTTATATGTCCGTGGGGCACATTTACATATTGTAAGCTACCTTTTGGTTTAAAGAACGTAGGGAAAATTTTCAGAGGGCTATGAACTATGCCTTCCATGACATCAAGAACATCGTTCAACCATATCTCGATAATCTATTGGCTCATTTGCGAAAGCAGACTGACCATCCGCAACATTTGAGAGCTATATTTCTATGTTGCCGACACTACAAGATACAATTAAATCAACACAAGTGTGTTTTTTGTGTCGGTTCTGGTCATTTACTTGGTTTCATGGCTTTTAAGGATGGGATTCGACTTGACCCATGTAACGTTCAGGCAATCATCGATATGCCTCAACCTTCAAATTTGCTTCAAATTTAGAAACTCCAAGGGAAAGAAAACTTTCTGAGGAGGTTCATTCCAAATTACGTTGAACTTGCTAAAGGTTATATGCGTCATTTGAATAAAGAATCTCCCTTTAACTGGGATCAGGTGGCGCAAGCTTCCTTTGATGCTCTAAAGGAATCCCTAATAAAAGCATCATTAATGTACACTCCTAACTATCAAAAATACTTTAACCTCTATCTAGCTACAACAAATACGACCATCACAATGGTTTTAGTTCAAAAAGACAATGAAATTGAACATCTTGTCTATTATTTAAGTCGAAACATAAATGATACAGAAAGCAAGTACTCCTATCTTGAAAAGGTGGCTCTTGCAGTTGTTCAAGTAGTACAGAGATTTCGACAGTATATCCTCTTTTGCAAAACTACCATTTTGTCAAATTGCAACCCTATGACTTACATTCTGTCATGTCAGTTACTAGGGAGCAAATATTAGAAATGGATAGCTATTTTGCATGAGTTTGATCTGGAATTTGTAAAATCCAAATCAAAGAAATCTCTAGTTTTCGCAGAATTACTATGCGACTTCCCATCGTTGTCTGACGATTCAACATCCAAAGCATCAATTGTGGATGAATCTTTATTTCTGATATCGTCAAGCGATCCATGGTATGGAGATATAATAATCTATCTCCAAACCCAAACAGATAGGCCTAATACCTCTCAACTCCGAACAATGATGTACTCGATACCAAGCAAAAGACTACATGATCATCGGTGATACACTTTACCATTGCGATATCGATACATTTCTATGAAGGTGCCTCACCCATGAGGAGGCCGAAAAAGTCCTGAATGATTGCCATTCAGGTGTGCGTGAGGGGCATCAATCTGGTTACACTACGACACAAAAGATCTTACCAGTAGGTTACTTCTAGCCAACAATGTTCAAAGATTACATAGTCGTAGTCAGAAGTTCCCATGCTTGTCAAATCTTCGACTGCAAAACCAAAATATGACCCGCACCTCTACATCCAGTAGTTTCTATTGGGCCATTTGCTAAATGAGGCATAGATTTCATGACATTTAACCCCACCTCGACTGGGAGGGCATGGGTATATCATAGTCGCAGTTGATTATTTTATAAAATGAGCCGAGGTGATGCCTACATTAAACAACAGTGGTGAAATGGCTGCTCTTTTCTTTTTCAATCATGTAGTCTCTAGATTTGGTGTTCCACAAGCTATAGTCATAGATCGTGAATCGCACTTCCACAATCACATGATGGTTGAATTGGCTGCCAAATTAGGACTGTCCCACAACAATTCTACTCTGTATTATCCACAAGCTAACGAGCAAGTTGAAGCCATCAACAATGTCTTGAAGCACATGTGACAAAGGATGATTGGAGTCCACAAACGGAGTTGGCACCTAATCCTATACTCAGCCTTGTGGGCATATAGGACATCGATAAGAAATGCAACTGGATTTACACCCTTACAGCTGGTTTATGGCCTGGAAGTGGTCTTACCAACTCAGTGTGAAATTTCATCTCTCAAGCTTGCAGTCGACCTTCTCCTCATAACTTCAGAGGAAGAGGCTCATTTCTTGGAATTAATCCAACTGGATGAAACCCATAGTGACATCACCTTGCCTAACAAAGCTCATAAGAAATGATTCAAGGAACAATTTGACAAAAATGTCAAGCCTTGTGTCTTCTCAGAAGGTGACCTGGTCTTACCTTATGATCAGGAATCTGATAAATTGGGAGCAGGTAAGTTCCAATCATTGTGGATGGGTCCCTACATTGTTAAGCAAATATTAGCAAAAGGAGCCTACGAGCTAGTAGATTACAATAGAATTCTATTGCCGCAACCCTGAAATGGGTTGTACCTTAAGCGTTACTATGCTTGACTAAGTGTAGCAATCTCTTTATATGCTTTTGTTACATTTTTGTTTTTTTCAAGTGATCGTTTTGGTTAGGTAATCCACTTTTTCATTGTTGCAGATGTCGGAACTATTGGAATCATCTATTGAATACGTCGACAAAGTTAGTCGTAGTACGTGGAACCTATCTTCTACAGCTTGGGCCATTTTTGATCCAAGAGGCGAGTTAGTGAGTTTCAAACAGGTATGTATTGGTCGGTCAACAAACAACATCGCTGAGTATAGTGCGTTGATAGATCTTCTCTCTGATGCCATCGCACATGGCATACGCTGACTTATTGTCAGGCTAGACTCACAACTTGTCATCCTCGAGCTTATTGGCATCTATTCTGTTCGGAATCCAACTATCTATCGTATGTTCCTAAGGGTCAGGATTTTGGAAAGGCAGTTTGATTCTATTCAATATCAACACATTTCTAGAAACTTAAACACATTAGCTGATTCATTAGCAAATTATGTGTTAGATAGACATTTGAAACATTTATACAAGAAAAAGCATTTCAATCAACATTTGCATCACGATCATATAACTTAACCAAAATAAATCTCCAAAAATCAAAAATATATATAGCTATTTATAGTTTTTACAAAATGTTTTGTGTCCAAGTAAAAATTGGTCATACGACCCAAAAACTCAAAAATATAGGAATGCACTCTAGACTAATGGTGTTGGTGATAAAAAGCCACCACCTGTGCGACCATACGTAAGAGCCTAGTCCATCGAATCGGCACGCCAGTGGTATGGCACTATAATCTCAGAGGTAACTCGTTGGTCCTCACATCCTGGATACCAAGGGTGAGACCCTCGATCTGATCTTGCAATACTGCAAGGGTCTCTGCTACGTCCAGATCACTAAGTACAACCCTCCCTACAGCCTCTCCTACTGGAATGGCAGCTGCTACACTCGGGCGCACTGTTGGTCGCACTGGTCAAATATCTACAAATATATGGGTTTGATTAGTCTTGATAACATTTAAAAAACACAAGAAAATTATAAAAGCAATAAACAAAGATATGGTAAGATCTTTTTACCTATAGCACCCCACTGCTCACCAGTTGGTAGCACCAAATCTGGGTCGCCCCGGAAATCCATCCCAACATATGGATACTTGGCAAAGACCATCTGCTGATGGTTGAACCACTCAAATAAAGCATCAGAGAATGAAATTTGTGACTAACTAGCATGTCTGGCCATAAGATCAACCCATCTCTGAATCGGTGGTTCCATCAGTGTTCACAGTCCGAGTTAAATGTATTGTGGCTACATTAGTGGGATCCTCTCTAAGGTGAAAGCAGTTAGAATAGAAATATAACCAAAGTTCTTGGATCTCTTGTTCTTCACCTTGGAAAGTTGTTCTTTTATAATTGGAAGTACTGCATCACACCAGTTGAATACCTTTAGTTCAAGGCATTCCAGGGCATACTACATATAGGACCTGTTGGCCAAGTGAAGAGCCATGCTACTAGCCAATCTAGAAAAGGTGAATAAGATAGTCCTCAAGGACCAATTAGTAACATCTAGAATACTAATCTTGCCATCCTTGCTCAATTGAGATCCATCTCTATAGAATCAGCGAATTTAATCCCTCATGGATTTACCCCCATGGGCAAATCCTGATAGTGAGAGAGGGGCACCACACCTCGACAACCCAGTCAAGAATTAGATATCCTCAACTATCAAAGGGATGGATTTAACTATAATCTGGAACACTTGGCTGGTATGATCCCATGCATCGAGAAGATATTGCAACAAATTGATTTGTTGCCTCATGCTAGATATGCAGAAGAATTTGGGCAAGCCACAGTTTTGCAATGCAGTAATCGTACCTGGATTATGTAAGGCAATCATATCCTCTTCTTCATGCTCACGTTCACACCATGTAACGACCATATTGATTCAATGAATATCTGAAAAGCAAACAAGAGAAGAATTATGATCCTGATTTGGGCAAAAACAGGCAAAATTTCAATGAAAAAGCAGTGCATAAACTTTCCTCCCTACGCCCATCACACCCTAGCTGTGTACAAGGTGGGATGCATACTAATTGGCCAATGGCCAGCTCAGTATGCATCACATCTTTCGATGTATACTAGGTGCAATGGGGAGAGAACGAATTGTTCAAACCCCTGGGGCCCAGAAAAATAGGAAAAGATGCTCATAATCAGAACGGGAAAGAATGCAATTGAAGAGCTCAGGGTTAGCTCCTAGCCAGTCCAGACGGCGCCGAAAATATTCCACCAAATCTACCGGAATCAGCTAATGAAAATCGAGGAGGAAAACACCTCTAGAGCTCCAACAATCCCAAATTTGAATGAAATGGTAAAAATGAGAGGTAAAACTACTTTTATGTTACTGTTCACGTAATTCAAGTAAGATGTTGGTTTTTAACTCATTTTTTAAGCATGTATTTACATTTCTAATCAATTTGATGGAGCAATTGAACAGGTAGTATGATCGTCAAAAGAACATAGTGTTAATGGTAAATTGAACATCTCTGATTATTATACGATCAATGTTTCTGTAAGGTTCAAGCTCGTTAAAAAATAAACCCGCCATATGTTCCCCCAGAGTTCAAGATCATTGAAAAATGAACCCACCTTCAGTAAATAACCTTTTTGATCGCATTGCTATCAGCTTTTGAGCCTTGGTCGTGTCCTTGCCATCACCTCCACTTTTTAGCCGATCATATGCCTCCACTTGATTGTTTACCCTTTTGAGGAACAACTGCAACGAGTGATTCTTTTAGCCATATTCTTTACACTGTCATGCTTGAAAATTTCTAAACTTACTTGGAACCAATTGCTACCCGAAAACATCACTCATTCCTCAAAAACAAGTCTCTATTAAGCTCTTTTTAGACTCGTAAAATATTAAAAAATTGCCGAGCAATTGGCCTCTCCGGCTCGTTAAAGTGATTGGACTTGAGGGAACATTACACAAAACGATCGAGCGCTTGTATTTTTTGGCTCGCTAAAGTGATCAAAAAAGTCATCCCTTTCATATTATTTTATACTTTTTCAGACTTAAAGGATTACACTACAAAAAAGGACTACTGGAGTTTCCTTTCCATCTCTTTTCAGACTCTCTAAAACTGAAAAGGACTGAGTTATCTTTGTCGCTAAACTCATTAAAACTATAGCGAAAAACTTGTCTGTATGGGCAAGAGTGAGTTTCATTGTCACTAGGCTCGGTAAAACATAGCGACAGGTTTGCCCAAAGGGAAAATTATAGAAAAAGCATATGTTATCCTCCTCAAGCCTAACAAAAATAAAGAGGTACTGGTCAGAAATGACTAGCGAAAAAGGGAACAAAACTTGAAGAACTTCACTGGTAGTAGGTCACTCTTGAACATGAAACTTTCACTATGTCACCATTATTGAGTCGAGTTGGGTTATTCCATTCACTGGTCATATCACCATTGGTCCTCCATACCAGCCATTTTTGGGGTTAATGCTACCAATCTATTTCAGTGTCGTCGATACCTTCAAGAGAATTCACTCAGAGAATTCACCAACCCAGCTAATGCCTCATCCACTGCAATACCTTCACGCTCCATTTTTTATGGCCGCCACCCTGAACCTTGTATCATCAGATTGTTTTCACCTCCACAAAATCATTTGCTCCATTTCGTGTTGTAGATGTGGGATTCATTAAGGCTGTCCTACAACAAGTCACTTCTTGTCGACATCAGCTCATTCTCCAAGAAGTTGACTTAGGAACAACCCTTTCAGTACTTCGAAGCTTGCATGCCTCAATGGCAAGTTTCTCACTTTTGGTGACAGGTTTACATCAATGGCCTTTGACTGAAAGATTTTGCGTGGTGTTCGACATCAACTCATGTATTCACACCACGTGAATTGTACTGTAGTACCTTCAGGGTCATTATCATTATCGGTGATTCCTCTCACACCTGTTAACAACTTACATCATTGGCTGGTAATCAGGCAATGTCTTTCCATGTTCGACATCAAAACATCTTTTCACATGGATTGAATTGTACTTCAGGTGAAGAGTGAACGAGTTTGAAAACTCCATATCTAGTTTCATCCATCCGGGCTATGATATATTCAGGAAAATAAAGACACCAAATGTACTCCATAGCTGCACAGATAATCATCCAAGCTAGGCAATGATGGCTCTACCAGAATCATCAGTCTGCCATACAAATGATTGTCTGTCCTATGTACATGAAAATGAATTTATAAAGTTGAGCATGAGAATGACCACCTCAGCTAGATCATGAAAATATCATGAATATAATGTATTGTATTGTAGCTTATTACAGGTCTCCTTCCAGTTTGAAAAAACCTCGGATCCTCATGATAAAGAATTTCACTCGCCATCAGAAGATTTACGACCTCATGCTTTAGGGGGAAAATGTTATAGAAATATTTGGGCACTGCAACCCCAATCACATATGTCCATAAACCAAGGGCTTCTAAACCCATTAAAAGTGTTGTTTCATACCTTAAAGGATCAAGGTCAACTGATTACATCATTTCCCATAAGTTCTCCCTGAAAAGTTGCTCAGAATTGGTCAAAACTAGACCATACAGACTGCTCCATGCTGAGGGTGCGATGCATACTAAAAAGCCCTTCTGTAGGGTGGAATGAGTGAGAGCAGACAAATGGCAAAGGCAATTTGCTAGGTGGAAACTCAGAGAATCTTCTAGAAACTACTCATATGACACTTGCCTCTCTGAATTTGCCCGAGGATGAGTAAGAGATCATGAAATCTCCAAGTGGAACCAAGAACTATCAGTGAAATGACACTAATCAAAATCCCAGAAGCTAACTCACCCCTTGTAAATATCTATATATGGATCCCTAATCCTAGAGATCCAGAGGCTAGAATTTTGTATTTTGTAAGGAAGTGCTATTGGTTTCTCTGTGAAGCATTGTATTGTTGGGTGATCTAGCTTTTCATGAGGTGAAGAGGGCTTTCATGCTGGGAGGATGGCACTAGATCAAACAGCTGGGTTGTAATCCTCTCTTCTATTACTTCTATCAATAAAGCTATTTGAGTTTTCCTCCATATACTTGTATATTTCTAAATCTTGTATTTGCGTATGCATTTGTATGGTTAATGTACATTTGATTCTACATTGTTTATGGTTATAGATCTCTATGCTTTGATGGTATTTTGTTGTTTTGACTTTACAGGTATTCTTTGAAGCAGGACAAGTGAGAAAGGAGTGGTGAAAGCTCTATCAAGGGAGAGATGAAACAAGCAAGGAGACAAGTGAAAGACTGAGGTTGGTACTCTCTACTTCTCTCTCATCTATCTCTCATAAAGGAAAACACAAGTTGCTTTGAATTGTTTGTTTCTAAGATAGCTACCCATCTTAGTGGGACTAGCAGATATAAGTAAACACTGGTTTTCCCGGAAACAGGGCCTATAAATATCATCGGGTTTGGCATATCACATATCACAATATGTACATGTATGGGGCTCTGTCGATTGTGATATTTGATGGGGCTTCGGACCTGAAAATATATATATCATATTTGATAGGCTCGACAAGTCCACCATATCACTGTGCATATTGTGTATAAGGCCCGGGCTCCACCAATATGCCACATACAATTGGGGAGCTAGATTCGATAATGTATACGATGTGGTTAATAATGAAATGGGGTCCGGAGGCCAATGGCACACCATATATATAAAACCTTGGACCTTGGCTGATTACGATATGCAACATGGCCTCGAACCCGAAAATATCTATGAAGTATGGTTAATAGTGTCGTTGGGTCCAATGCCTTATGGTATGTGTTATGTGCCAACGTTATATGCGATAAGTGAAAAGGAAGGATAGATGCATGCTTTGAGCATTTCGTCTATAAAAGGCCATGACGGGAATAATAATGTGATGGGGGTTTTGTGAGTTAAACAAACAAATGATTATAATAAGGGTGGGGGTGATGGGTTATGCGGGCACAAATTTACCATGCATGTTTGTGAAGATTAAAAGGTCCCGATGAAGGGAGTGAGTAAAGGGCCAGGTTGTGTCATGAATGAACCATGCATCAGAGGTTTATTCAATGGTTTAGCCATCAAGCATTGAGAATTTGACTCGGCAAGGAGCTAACATCCATGTGATAAAACATATCATTCTAAAAGATGAAAGATCAAACTTCTAGGGGACCCATTGAAAATTTACTATCAAAGTATGTTCTAATAGGGTGGTAGTTGTGGCCACAACAAATGGCGAACCACTGGGTGAACAAGTTATCTATGTTTCCAAATAATACTCAGATCAATAAAACATCAAGGTGTTAAGATAAACTTGAAATGCAAACTATACAGATGGACAAGCATGGGTTCCACTTCAACATCAGTTGCTTCAGGTGGGATAGAGACAGATAGCTTCTACTTACTGATAGAATTTTGACAGGGATTCTCCAATGTTAGTGTTACGGGATTTATTAACCTTCCTTTACCTATTTCCTACTTTCAAAAATCCTTTTGGGGCCATCACTAGTCTATCAATACCTATTTAGGTGTGTACCTCAGCTCTTTCTTGTTCATCAAACTTGATGTAAATATGTTTATTTTCACTTTATATGAGAATTTCAGTGCTATATTTTCATATGATTGAATGGGGTGCAGTCATGGATGATGTCATATTTTTAAACTGCTTAAGCAAGGTTGGGCTTGTTGTATCAATTGGTACTCTGAGTCGAGAAACAGTCCTTACTCTAAATAGCTTCCCAAACAACTTGTCCTTCCATATTGGCACAAGGACTTGACATTTCATTTTCTTTTAAATAATTCCTTCCAGTTTCAGGCACAAGCACTAGAGCACAATTGGATTTTCCACGAGGTATATGATAGTGAGCTTAGTCTATGAAAGGAGATTTACTTATATATAATAGGTATTGGATAATTTAGTGTGGTGTATGGGACCAATGGAGAATGACGGTAACCCTTATAGGCAAGTATAAGCTAGGTCTGAGTGGGATTAAAAATGTAGTGTTCCTCCATGCTAGTCCAGCTGTAGTTGCACATTTTTTTTTCAAGATGTCCCTGCATGCTCCAGATATCTAGGTTATCAATGGATCTTACCCAGTTCTCAACAGATGCCAATGAGTGGCTTTGGTTTGAACTACACAGCTGATTTTCAGGTTCTCATGGGCTGATTGAAAATTTGTTTGATTTGGAAGGTAATGATGGGTTTAGAAACAACAGAATTATTAGAAGGTTAATGAGGGAAGGAAAGGCTGAATGTGGTGAATGAGGGAAAATCTGAGAGGTAAAACAAGGCTGGAGGACTGAAATTAGTTGGTTAAGAAAGGATTGTGATTCAAAACAGCAAGAAAATAAGCTTTGTTGAAAACAAAAAGAAAAGACAGAAATACAACTAAACTAAATACAAAATGAAATGAAATCTAACCTATTCAGGAGGTAGCCACCATGTGATGGCTATTGGAAGTATCTTTTCAGATGATGGCCATTATCATGGAGCTTTTTATTCTCTCCCCGTAACATTTTCAACCTGTAAGTTCCTTGACCAATTTTTTCAACAACTTGGAATGGGCCTAGCCATAAATGTTGAAATTTTGTGTGCCTGCCTTTTAGGGTGACACTATCAGACTAGGGGGAGTTTATTAAAGCATTGTACCAATTCCCCTGGTTGTCAATGACAAATTCGTGGATCACACGGATGAATTTTTTATTTGAGGGTTCTACGATTCTATTTCCCTAGGGGTAATAGCTCGATGCATATCTTACGCAAGTTGACTTATCGATAGTCAATTGAGTTAGCTTTAGTGATGAAAAATAGGAAGAGTTATTAAACATTTGAGCATTAAGGATGCCAAACCCGTTGACAATAGACTTCCCAATGAAAGATATTACCTCAGTTTTACTCTCACTCATAAGCCTATCATGCTCCTTTTTAACGACGAGTTCATTTCTAAATGTCTTCCTGCAATGCAGGAGCTCAAGGATCTACTTGTCACCTTTTAATGCCTGTCAATTTCGGATGTTATCAGGTATGAATGGCCTGAAAATCAATTCAACATAATATTTATTATTGTTTAAGCTAAGATCAGGAAAAGGTTTTGTAACCAAACCATTCATCAGATTCGCATCTTGGTTTTTCCATCGAGGTATGTGTATGATATTAGAAGAATCAAAACTATTAATTAAACTCCATACCTCATGTTGGTATCTTTCCAAGTATGGTGAATTGTGATGTATCCTTTCCCTCACCTAGTCGACGATTATCTGTGAGTCACGAGAAGCGTTGAGATTTCTCACCTTCATATCAAAGGCCCTTTTCAAGCCTTGTAGCAAGCCTTTGTATTCTGCTGTGTTGTTGGTGCACGTGGACTCCATTCAGTTGGGCATCAAATGTTGGTTCCCTTGTGGGTCCATAAGAATTCTCTCAGCACCTGCTCCTTCAAGGCAGTTAGAATCATTAAAATAGAGTGCCCAAAAATTAGAGTCTAACGTTACATTAATTGAATTTCTTCCCATGAGACTAGGTTTATCATCTACTATATTATAGGGTTGTTTGTCAGTTGGACTATGGGGGAGAGCTTCCAACCATGTGTTTTCACTTGTTTCAGCATGGAATTTCCCAAAATAGGTTTTTGTGGCACAAACACTGAAACTGTAATTCCCAAGGATAGAGTTGGTAAATATTACAAGTTCATTGGGACCATTTAGCTCTGTCACCACATACTTCATGTATCTTTCGCGATAAACTCTAAACATATCACCTTTTCCCCTCTGAGGCAACAAGAGATGGGACCAATCAATTGAGAAATATCCATTCAGATTTGATGACTAGTCCCTACTGAGCAACATTTCATAAGCCTCGGGTATGTCAATTACCACTATGTCAATGAATTGTGTGTATTGTGGTTTGGCAGTCATCCAAATAAACACATCTTTTAACTCTTCAATTACTTTCACATTTGTCCTATCCATTTTCATAATCCGAGTCCCCATTTTCTCAGGTATAACATGCAGTCTTTTGGCAATAGCATGAGGCATAACAGTGGATGAGGCACCAAAATCTACCAAGCAATTGTGCAAGTTCATGTTGAGGATTTTGAATGTGATAAGAAAGGATGGAGTCATGGATTTCGATTTCCTCCCTACCATGGTTGCGCTGACATCTTCGAATTTCCGATTCATTTAGACAGAGTGGCTTCCATAGTTGATGGCATTTGGGCTGCAATGGAGGTGTTGACAGGTTCAGACACTCACTTTCTGGTTTGGCCACTTGGGATGGTGGGAGTTTTGGAATTTCTCTCATTCATAGCTTTCAAGAGAAAATCTCTTTGTTGCGTTAATTTCGGCAAATCAAAGTATGTGATATTAGCCTTAGATTTCTTAATATCATCCACAATATTGCAATCAATGTTATAAATAGGATATGGCAGAGTAGACATACTAGTTTTGCCATTCCTAGGTGGGATTTTACCATCTTGAGTAGCCTTAGTTGCAGTGGGAGATGAATTTTCTTTCTCCGAATGGTTCGCAATAGGGATATTCTTGCACTGACCACTAAGTCTACTCTTCTCAATAGGAACTTTGGGAGTAGGTGCTTTCACAAGGCGGACATCTTTCTTGGTTTGATCCACAGGCTTCATCACACCTGCAAGTGGCCCTTTGCTTCATGTGTGGTTTTCATTAGTGTGGATTTTTTCCATACTGTGTCCTTGGTCATCATCGTTCTTATTTGTATAGAAATCCCACAGTACGTTGATTTGATATTCTTCTTCCAAGGTCTCTTCTTCTTTATATTCTTCCTCATCTTCTTGCTCTAGCTCTAGCTCCACTATAGGTTATTCTTGGTTAAGGAGTGATCTAATAAGAACCAACTCTTTTGTGTTTAAATTCCCTTTTTTAGGTGGAGCAGGCAATGCAAGTGGACCATGACCACCTTCTACCTTCTTACAATAGAAAGGTTTGAAAGGTTTTCTGTTGTTATACTCTCCTACACTCCTACTTGTACTCTCACCTGAATTCCTTTTCACATCAATGACTGTATTTGTCAACTTCTTAATGATCCGATGCAAACCTTCTACATCTATGGTATCCTTTTCCTTGGTTTTGGCCCCTTTGTTATCACTCCCATTATTCTTCTTGGATGCCTAAGAGGCATTCTTTTCTCTGCTTGTAGGGTGTCATGTTGTGAGACTGAGCATTTCATTCTCAACCTTTATTGCTTCATTGATAGCACCTTGTAAGGTTTTTACGTTAATCCTCTTCACCCACATCGCAGTAGGGACAGGGAGAGCAGTGATGTAGAATTCCATGAGCACCTCCTCAGTAGGTATAGTAGTGGCTGGGATTCTGTTGAATAAGGTGTTGAACTGAATATTAAAATCCTTAACCTTCTCATTGGTTTCCATTTTCAAATGGGACAATTCTAGAACTAAGGCAACAGGGGTTTTTTCATCCCCATACTTGTCTAAAAAGGACTAATGAAAGGCAGCCCATGAAGTGATTGATCCTATTATCAAGCTAAAGTACCATGTGGAAGCTGCACCAGTTAGGGTAAAAGGGAATAGGTGATGAACTATATCTTCATCAGCTACCCCCAGCATGCGCACGGCCAGGAAGAATGGATTGATATGGTTTTCAGCTGTCTCTCCCCACTCAGGGTCGAATTTAGGCAGTACCTTTTCTGCATTTTTGGGTAAGGGATGCTGCTACCTAGGTATCAACATGGCATCCTCAACGAGCTACGAAGGTAGTGCTCCTATAGGAGGTGGGAGTTGGTTTCCACTTGGTGGAGGAATATTAGCCATATTGAGGATAGAGATGTTTTGGCTAAGGGTTTCTTTGTTAGGATTTTCCAAATCAGGCCAGGGATTTCCTTCAAAAGGGGAACCCTCAAAAATTTCTTCCCAACGAGAGTCGATAGTATGCAAAAAATCAAGCACAATATCTTCAAGAGCAGGGGCTACAGAAGTCTCTTCATTTATGTGATAGACCCTTGGCTTTCTTTTCACTGTCGGAGGTAAAGACTAAAAGATAGGGAGCTGTGATAGGGAACGAGCGTAAGCCCAAGTAAGTCTTCTAACTGGTTGTTCCTAAGTGACAGGATACTCCCACAGTGTCTCCTCTTTGTAATGAGGCTTTTCCGAATGAGAGGAAGGGTCTTTTCGACCTTCACAATCCATGTATTACTCTTTTTGAATCCATGTGTGGCACTTATAGATGAAATATTGAAAAGCTGTGGATGGCAGCCTAGGCCCTCCGTCTAGTGCTAATTTGTTGACATGGTGAATGTTCTCTACACCAACAAGGGGAACTCACCTGATTGTAAGCCCCAATTAGACCTACTTTTGTTTAGAATGGCTAGTTCCAATAGGTTTTAAGGGACCCCGTAGACTGTTGAATGCATTGATAGATTGCTTATGGAAGGAAGACTTCAATTAAATCAACAAAATAAAATAGCTAACCTCTATGTATTAAATCCTATCTACACTACTTCTAACTACTTTAATCTAGTTCTAGCTGTCCTAATCTATCCTGCAAGAGCATAACAAAAGAGATAAAACACAATAAATAAATTCCAAGTCCAAAAGAATCAATTACTAAGTTCATAGATGAACAAGGCTATATTAGAGCTTGATTGTAATCAGATTACTCATACAGGAATACACATTCCTTTCTTGAAGTAATAAAATTGCAACTAGTGTTTAATACAGTTTTGAATTAGAGATCGCTCATAATTTAACCATGTAATTGAATCATATTAAAATAAACAAGATTAATCGTGAACAGTATGCCATCAATATGCATAAACACAAATCACATTTATATTCATGCCAGTGACAACACCCTTCTTCAAAACACCTCAAAGAAAAGGAGAATAAAACATAAACAAAAGGCTCCTCCTTCGACCAAACAGTCCTCCTTATTCACAATACATCAAACTATTCTTATCCAAACAAAAGCCCCTTCTCCTCTTCAGAGGTAATACTTATGCAAAAGCCCTTGACTCTAGGTCGCCCCCGCCTCTCCATCTTCCCCACTGTTTTTGATATGAAAATCGAGTATACAGAGATAAGATCATCAGTGTAACTTCTAACACGTAGAAAGCATATCTGCTAGAGTGATTCATTTCCTGAGGAAGTGAACAGATGTTGGCAAAAATGGTGACTGTGTGTTGCCTTCCCATGATGAAAATCATGACAGCTTTGCTTTCCGAATGTATAGGCAACACATGGGGTTTTGACCTGGAACGCTTGAGACCTAACCTTTAAATACAATGCTTTTGCACACATGGCTCTTCAAATCCACTCCTACGTCCTTTACTTCTCACCTATAGAGATCGTTATCATTAGCTTCATGATTGGGAACAATATAATAGAAATATTCAAATAAAACATAAATGTTGCCTTCATTAAATTTTATAAAACTATGCGAACAACTGTGAAAAGGATTTACGCATAAAACACAGGCAACACACAATCTCCCCATGGATCCATGGGCTTGGCATGGTTTTCAAGGGCTTATTTTAATTGCAATCGGGTATTTTCCACTTCGCGGGTCACAGTAGCCATGCCTACCAGTTCCCCAATGTGCGATTACACAATCGGGACTCCAGAGGTCCACCTTTTACACTGAAAACCTGATCCCTTTGTTATTTCAGAAAATATGGAAAACATAGGAAAGCAAAGAAGATCCTGCCCCAATCACTCAGGTTGGACCTCAAATTTTATATGTTGGGGCCTATAAATATCATCGGGTCTGGCATCTCACATATCGCAATATGCACAAGCCTAGGACTCCGCCGATTGGGATATGTGATGGGGCTTCAGACCCGAAAATATATATATCATATTTGATAGGCTTGGCGGGTCCACCATATCGCTGTGCATATTGTGTTTAAGGCCCGAGCTCTGTCGATATGTGATATGCGATTGGGGATTCAGACCCAATAATATATAAAATGCAGTTAATAATTCCATTGAGTTCAAATACTAGTGGCATGCCATAGATATATAAACCTTGGACCTTGGCCAATTGCGATATGTGACAGGGCTTCGGACCTAAAAATATATATGAAGTATGGTTAATATTTCCGTCGGGTCCGATGCCTTATGGTATGTGTTATGTGCCAAGGTTATATGCGATAAGTGCAAAGGGACGATATATGCATGTTTTGAGCATTTCCGCTATAAAAGGTCACGATGGGAATAATGATGCAATGGGGTTTTTGTGAGTTAAACAAACAAATGATTATAATAACGATGGGGGTGATGGGTTGTGTGGGCACAATTGTACCATGCATGTTTGTGAAGATTAAAAGGTCCCGATGAAGGGAGTGAGTAAAGGGCCAGGTTGTGTCATGAATGAACCATGCAGCAGAGGTTTATTCAATGGTTTAGCCATCAGGCATTGAGAATCTGTCTCGGCAAGGAGTTAACATCCATGTGATAAAACAGATCATTCTGAAAGATGAAAGATCAAACTTCTAGGGGACCCATTGAAAATTTGCTATCGGAGCATGTTTTAATAGGGTGGTATTTTTGGCCACAACATAATTATAATTCTAATATTATCTTACACATGTATATAGCAACTATTTATAAAATTAAATACTATTCTCTGTAACTATTAAGAAAAATTCTAATATTATCCCCAAAGCTCCAATGTTGAACCTTTGTTTTGATACCACTATATAATTCTCCCTCCCACCTCCTTAAACTACTATGGGCAATGGGAGGTGTTACTTATTTCTCTAATTTGACCTCCAAGGTCTATTATGAAGACAGGGTTATGAAAATCCTCTTTTCATCACTTCGTTGAAACAAAAAACAAGTAATGCCATCATCTTCAACTCGTCAAAATATTTTTAGTGATATAAATTTTATCTCAATCTAACACATGAATTGAGAGTTATACCCATTCAAAGTTTGAGCATTTATATTGCACCACATCAGCAAGGGACTTCCATGTGGTATCACATGTGACCCATGTGGCTCTACCATGTCATATTAAGCAATTACACATCACTCATGGACCTTACATGGCTTCCACACGACACTTTCCACATCAACCCAAACTCATGGGTTCCACCTGGATCGAACTCTTAGTGTTATGTGATCATTTCATGTTATATCATGTTCTAGTGAAATCCATGGTGTCATACGATTTTCTATTCTTGACACACCCTAGACTCGTGAACCTCTAAATTAGTTATATTACCTTGAGTGAAATCCATATTTGAGGAAATATAGAGATCCATAAGGGTGCGCAACACTTGCCAACCTCAGATCTCGGATCCCCCAAATCTAATATGGGTTCAAATAGTATGCGGTACTAATCTTATCCAAGACCTTCTATGTATGCACAAGCTCATCCACATCCAAATTCCTTGAATTTTGAATGCAACCTCAACTTCAAGAAAATATATCCCACATGCAAATGAACTACAAAGATGGGCCCACATCAGATTCCAGCCACAACTCTCACTTACCAAATAATGTAGTGAAATCTAAATCTAAAACATTTTGTATTGAGTCTATACCCTTTCCATCCAAATGCTCAAATAAATAGATGCATCCGTGAATAAGATGGGAAATCCATAATCTCTCGAATATCCATATGAAAATAACAATTGGTAAATGATGAAGTATCCAATCTAGATACAAGATAGATTAAGAGATCCATTCATACTAGGATGAGTTTCATATACTACTAAAGATTTGCATGACAAGAAAATAAAAGGAAATTAATATAATTTCCTGAAGCACCATTACTACTACCAAAGTACCAACTTTTGAAGACAATGATCAAGACTTGAGAATACACCATCAAAGGCACGATGCCAACACCAAGGTTGTTCAAAGGTACCAACAATGCATACTTTAGATCAGGTCCTGAGCGCAAAATTAAATGGCTCCAAAGGCCAGATTTCACAAGAACACTACGAACCAAGATTTAATTAGTGAACCTCATGATATCACAACAATATAGAAGAGTGCTTAAACCATAGGATCATCAAATCACTCTTAAACCAAGTGATTATCAACACTCAACTAAATCATCATTTAATGTCATGACATGAGTTACTTTCTTGACATATGAGATAGTCCACAATCCTAAGCATGTAAGTGAGACACCGAACTCATAAATATGTTAGTTAACTAAAAACAGTTTTGATAATAGGTTAACTAAGTTAACTTCTACAATTAGTCAAACTCATATATGTACCCATGGCTAAAACTAGCCTGGAACCATATTAACCCCTAATTTATTAAGTTCCAAAAGAGATCAAATATCATGAGGTGCAAACCTTTCCTCAATTTTTTCACTCTAAAAGAGGTTTACATCTTAATATATGTGATCTCTCTCACTATTTGATAGATATGGGGTTAAGATGGATACAACATGGTTTATTGTTTTTTGATATAAAGTTACTCATTTTTCATAACTGTTTACACTTAAACCTTTTAATATTTTTAACTATAAGAACAATTTTTTATATTATAAAACTACAATAGTACATCATTAATACATGTTTTGACTATTCAGGCCCTATAGACTTTCAAAATTCTTATTGAGCTAACTATCTTACAAAAATTTAAACTATATTATCTCCTTCCGAACTATAGTGCCAGTAAGTATACACATCCTAGTATAAATCCAAACACATACAAAATTAACTTCCACTACTTACTAGACTCATTTTTGGTGCATCTACCTAGCGATTCTTTCTCCATTAAATGATCCACTAGTTCATTAAAATTTGGAAGCCTGCAAGGCTGATTGATGATCAAATTATCTGATGGGAAGGAGTCCTCAAGGCCATGACCCAATTCAATTTGAAATTATTTTGTCTACTTTGTAATGTTCCCCACTTTATTCATTATATCTGACACTTTTGATGAATTATCAACTCCATAATCATAGTTAAGGACATGTTTAACTAGTTATACTTAATTTTTAGCTACAATGTGACTTCTATAACATCATCACATTCACCGACCCTTCCTCCTTGTAATATTACTATACCCACATTCTCTACCACCTCCAAGACTTGAGTAGAATTGGCGCCCCCACTCTAGTACCAAGTTTCCAACCTTTTTGCAGACCCTTCCTATTTTTCCACTTACAATCCATGACCATCGAATATCAACACTATCAAAGTCACCGACAAGTCCTTTTCCACCTAATGAACTAGAAAAAAATTCACCTATGCATGTTTCCTTGCTATCTCAAATGCGTTTAATGCCTCTAGAATTTTCCAACCAAATTTTTGAAGAATTAAATCCCCATAAAATCTTATTGAAAAAATAAATATTTCAACATACACACCTCATTGAATATAACCCCTTGTACATTTACCCATGTCTCAAGCAAATATAGAACTACTATCATTTTGTATTGGTTAATCTGTGACCATCATTTTTCATCATGCTTTTAGAACTCATTGGTTCAGTGGCTCATGAAAGAAAAAAGAGTATCCACTTCCCAAAATTATAGTCAACCATAAGACGTGACTCCAATATTCACTTAAGTAGCCTCAACCTATATGATTTTAAGAAATCTAGCTTTACCTTCATCCTCCCTAGAGGGGAGCAAGGTCTATTTCTCATCACTTTGCTTAGTCATTAAAATCTCCCTTGTAATAGTATTATTCCTTTATCTAGGTTCCATACTTCATCCTTTCAACTACATATTCCCAAGATGAGGGGACGTCCACTTCTTACAATGTGTATCCATGAAGCATGAGTTACGATAATCCTATATTGAAACATTTAAACCCCCTGTATTCAAATTACAAAGCTCTCCCACTGTGCTAGCCACAAGTTGATAACATGATGTTGCCACATATTACTAAACCACAACCTCTTATTCATACATTATAGGTTAATGTCTCCACTTTCCTTTGGATTATTTATCTCTTTTCATTAAGGAATAAAAATAATATGTTTGTCTTTCATTAACCATAAGGTTTCTTTGTTTTAATAGTGTCCCTTGTTTGGCTCAAGATCTTCCTCAAAACATTTCTATCTAAAAACATGAAATACTTCAAATCCATTCACATTTGTTTAATAAAACTTGGGATTCTATTTAGAAGGATACTAATTCTTAAATCCTCAAGTCTAGAGCCAACCATAAGATGGTGAATTAAAATATAAGAACCCTAACACTAGTATTTGTTGTTATTAATATAGGAGACTTGAAGAAGACTTTGAAATAACATATAGGCTCTTCTTCAAATAGGGTATAGGCCTCAACCTAGTTAATTGAAATAGAATCCAATCCCATGAATATAAAATTTCTAGTTATCCCTTCTATTGCCACCCCTAAAATATGAGGATATGAGCTCTCATATTTTTAAAGATGGTGAAAGATTTGGAGAAAAAATTCTAGCATTAGTGGGTAATATAGGGGCATATATTTTGATAAAAAATAAGGATGGTATATATTTTCCATATTTTCATTATTAGAGAGAAGAACAATTTATACTTAAAAAACTGTTTAAATAAATAAATATATGTTTTTTTTGGACTTTTGAAAAAAAATATTATATATTGTTCTTTATTTTTTTTCCA
>APFE031535298.1:106201-148436 GCA_000404065.3 Pinus taeda | reverse complement strand
CTTACATGATATACCAAAATACAAAGTAGCTACTTGTACCTCATAAATTTATATGAGAAAATTGTTTCTAATTTAATGAGTGGTACACCCATATAATAAAATATAATATTGAGTGTATTGTGAAAAAGTGATTAGACAATACATTTTTTTTACAAGTTTTTTAATTTTTTTTCTTTTTTCTTTCTCTCTTTTTTTTCTTGTTTTTATTATTTTTTTCCTAGAAAAGAAATTAGCCTCTCTCCTAGTCCAAGGGTATCAAGCCAAGCCATGTGAATACTCCTATAACAATATTCAAGGTATTATAGGTATGATAACTCCAATTTACAATAAAACTTTTGTACGTTAGGTACTGTCAGGGAAGAGAGTCGGCCTCCCTCTCAACCAAAAGGAAAGAGAGAGGTAGATGGTATTATGCCAACCCAAAAGTAATAAAGATGTTTCTAGTACTAGGCTAACCCTTAGTATTGACTAACCCCTCGAGATAACCTCAATTCACGGTACATTTTTCTGGGAATTGGGTGCTCTTTTCTATGTGGTTCACAGACCTTAAAGATTGATGATTATTACATCCATTTAATATTTGTACCAGATAAATCCACCCGAAGTGATCACTTCCTACGGGCCCAACCACTTCCTACGGGTCCAACCGCAGAGCCTAACCCTAGAGGTGTCAAGCAAATTGAACCTATAAGCTATCAATGCTAAGGACGATTAACAATGAAGATTTGACCAATTAATCTAACCCCATGGCTAATTATTATTACACAATCTTAAAAATACTTTTTATAATTCAATAGGGAAGGGAAAAAAAAAGTTTTGCTTATTATAATAAAGTTAAATATTTTATTTAGTTAATATTTATTTAAATATTAACAATTTATAGGATAAAATTAAATTATTTTTTAAATTAATTATTTTTTATGATTTTTTTATTGGTGAATATATAATTAATTGGTATTACAATAAACTGATAAAATCATACATAAAGAAATAGATAAAGAATTGAATTAAGAAAAAAAAACAAATAAAAATAATTACATAAAGAAATAGAGAAAGAATTGAATTAAAAAAAAACAAATAAAAAAAAATAATTATTTTTTTAACAATATTGAATTGAATTTATATTTTGAAAATGAGCTTGATCTACTTTGGACATTTTTTACTTCCCTATTAAAAAGAGCTATTACAAAACTAACCTTCCCGTTTCAGAAATACAATTTGTAGTTAAAAGTTACATTTTCATTCATAAAAGGCTAACTTTAAACCTGTAACCTTTATACATATCCAGAACTATGTGAACTGGGAAAGAGCCCTTAATTAGATGGCCTTAAAGCCTTGGCATTGAATTTTCTATTTCAATCTCATCATTTTTTGCCATTTGGAAACGCTGAAGGCGTATTTTATGGATTCCTATACGTCCTTTTATGTATGATTATTTTACCATTTCTTTGTTGTACTTTTTACTTTTCTGTTTGTATGGTTATTTTACTATTTCCTTCTTGTAATCTTCACCCTTCTGTTTCAACTAAAATTATTTCTGTAAACTCATTTTGTCGGTATAATGTAAAATCATTTTGTCGGTGAAAGGAAAGGTAATTCTGGCCATGGGGCTTTGTATTGATGGTGAATGGGTGTGCTGTTAAGGCACTTCTTGCGATAGGTCACCGGTTCAAATCCCCCGTGGGTACTTAGGTCACCGGTTCAAATCCCCCGTGGGTACTTAGGTGGTTCAAATCCCCCGTGGGTACTTAGGTCACCGGTTCAAATCCCCCGTGGGTACTTAGGTTAGTCTTAACGTAGAAAAAAAAAAAAAGTAATCCTTATTGTTGATACATATTTTTTAAATTAAACCATAAAATTGTAAAGTGTTTTTTCCATTAATATCTATATATATATATATTTTAATTTGTTGTGTATTTCAAGTTTGATATTAATTAAAGTCTCATTTTTGTCGCTCAAAATTTTTGTAACAACCAATAATATATTTAGTTACAACCAATAACATATTTAGTTACTTTGTTTGTTGACTTATTTCCAAACCTTTATTTATGTTGAGACTAATTATGTGTACCTCATAAAGAAGAAAAATGGATAACATTATGTATCTAGTCATTTTATTAATAATAATTTAACTAGGTAAAATTTAGTCAATTTATGGCAATTCAAAAAACATTTGAATTGAAGGAAGGATTTATCTCTAAATTATGTGAAGAATGTTTAACGTACAATATATGAGGTACAAATCCAAAACCATGGTGATTTGAAAGCACTTCATTTTCACTTGATTTTATTTTAATATCATTGTAAAAGATCAATATTTCTCACTAGATTCGTTCATTTTTCTTAAACCTTATAATAACGTTGATCTTCTCAACTAGATTCCTTCATTCTTATTAAACATCATAACAACATTGATTTTCTCAACTATGTTTAGACATTACTTGTTTCTCTTAGGCCTTCTAGGTTGTTCAATAATACTCCTTTTGTGGAATGCAAAGATTTATATGAGAATCACCTTAGTGCATTTGGCAAGTTGAGTTCTTTGGTTTTAAGCTCCTCATCCTCGTTGGGATGTTGGTCCATATATTTTCATTTTCAGAGCTTAAGGAAGTCTAATTTCAAAGAAATGTGCTCTTTTACAATGTATCCAATTCAATGGGAGGGGGGATTTCAGTTCTACTTCATTCAATACGTGTTGGTATATGGAATTTTCCTCTCTTCATGTCTTCTCAATAATTTTTTAAATCTCATACTATGTTATATAACCCAATTCACAAAATAGAAGAAAAGATAGATCAACAACTTGAAAATAAGCCTATTTGTGGGGGCAACCTCCTTTTACATCACATAGATGAATAATTCTTGGATGATTCAAATGACAAGACCTCCTTGGTGTATATAGGAGTCTAAGGGGTCAAAATACAGTTAGGTCTACATAACCGTATTAATGTAAGGGCACAAAAGTAATAGTTGTGTGCTTCTATGTAGCACAAAAATAGCAATACATGGGCTAAATTAGTATTATGGGGCACAACAATAAAAATACGGGGGTTACACTAGTATTATAGGGCCCTAGCATGCCCCTCTTATTCAAATGCGTGTTGTCCTCAAAGCTTGAGTAGTTTCAGATGTTTTTGAATTAAATACACATCCTCCCATGTGGAGTCTTCAGTAGGTAAGTTATTCAAACTAACAAGATACATTGGAATTGATCTATTTCGTAGCTATCATATTATTGTTTCTATGATTGCTTCAAGATCCAATATGATTTTTCCTTCCACTTCAAGTTCTGGAAATATAGTTTGAACTCAGGGATTGTCACCTATAGCCTTCCTTAAGCATGAAACATGGAAAATTGGTTGTACTCGTGAAGATGTAGGCAACTACAATTTGTATGTCATAATACACATATTTTGCAACACCTTGTAAGGGCCATAATCCTTCTTATCTTGCTTGAAGGACAATTGTTTGTATGGTTGTAGTCATAAAAGTACCCAATTTCCCACATCATAAATTCTTTCATTATGATGTTGATCTTCTTTTTGTTTCATTTGATTCTCTTCCAAATTCATGTTATCCTTTAAGGGTTAGATAACTTGTTCTTGATTCTCAATGTCATCTTCCACTACTCGAATATTTGAATTTTCTATTAAAGACGATGTGAAGGACGGTGAATGATATCAATAAAGTGCCATAAATGGGGTCATTTTTGTTGCAGTATGAACAGAAGTGTTATAACACCATTATGCAAGGGGTAACCACTTGATCCATTGTGTTTTTTTACCAAATACAAAACAACAAAGATATCCTTCCAAACATTTTTTTCACTATCTTAGTTTTCCCATCATATTGAGGATGATAAGATGAGCTATGAGCTAATTGAGTACCAAGACAAGAAAATAATTTGTCCAAATATTTCCAGGGAAAATGGGATCTATGTCACTTACAACAGTCTTTGGTTTTCCATGTATCTTTTGAACTATTTCCACAAATGTAATTGTGACTTTATTGCCTTTGAAAGGATGAGATAGAGCACAAAGTGTGCATACTTGGTATATCTATCAACTACCACCATGATGAAACTCTTTTCTCTAGACTTGGGTAAACCTGTGATAAAATCCATTGAGATCTCTTCCCAACACTGACTTGGAATGGATAATGGTTCTAAAAGACTTAGGGTTTTAATTGTCTCAACTTTCTATTGTTGGAAAAACAAGCATTTGGCCACAAACTTTTGAATATCGTATTTAAGGCCATTCCAAATAAAAATTGTTCTTGACCTTATGGTAAATTTTTAAAAATCCTAAGTGCCCTCCTATAGGAGAGATGTTTAATTCCAAAAAAAACTTTTTCTTGATTGAGATTTATTACATAGATATAAGTGATCTTTGTACCATAGTGAATCATTTTTCCAAATAAATGAATCAAATGCACTAGGATCTTGCTGAAACTTTTGAATGAGTATCTATACCTCTTCATCATTCTTTCATTCCTCCCTTGCTTTAGTTATCCAATCAGGTTGGATAATGGAAATGGAACATAGCAATGCATCGACATCGTCATCCCTTCTTAAGAGTGCATATGTAACAACATTTTTCTTCCCTTTTTTGTAGATGATTTCAAATTCATAACCCAACATCTTTGTGACCCATTTTTGTTTCTGTTCTAAAGGTAACCTTTGTTACAAGAAGTATTTAAGTCTTTCATGGTCTATTTTTATCTTGAAGTTTCTTCCCATTAGGTAAGGGCACCATTTCCCCGGTGCATGTAGTATTGCAAACATTTCCTTCTCATAAATACATTTCTATAAATACTTTTCCCTTATTGGATTACTTTCAAAAATAATGTGCCTTCATTTTTGCATTAAAAAAATGCCAATGTCATTTCCTAATGCATCATATTCCACAATAAAATAAATTATGAAGTCTGTTGTAGCTAATACCAAAGCTCGACATGTTTCCTATTTAAGATGTTGAAAGGTGTTAGTTGCTTCTAGAGTCCAAAATATTGAATCTTTCTTCAGTAATGTTGTTAGAGGTGTTGTTATCTTCCCATAATTCTTAACAAACTTGTGATAATACCCTATTAACCTAAGATATCCTCGAATATGCTTTAAGTTTGTGGGGATTTTCCATTCGTTTATGGATTTAATTTTGTGAGAGTCTTCCCTAACACCCTCTTGGGATATAATATGAACCAAATATTCCACTTATTGTACCCCAAAGAAACATTTGGAGGATTTTCTGTACAAGTGCTTCTCCTCTAAGAGTTTGAGCACCTAGTCAATATGTTGAACATGATCTTTCCAAGACTTGTTACTAATTAGTATATCGTCGAAAAATACTAACACAAATTTTCTAAGGAAGGGATTGAAAGTGGAATTCATCAAACCTTGAAATGTGGAATGTGCATTAGTAAGGTCAAAAGGCATAACCAAAAATTCATATTGACCTTCATGAGTTCTAAACGTTGTTTTCATAATGTCTTTTGTCTTCATTCTAGTTTGATGATATCTTGAACAAAGATTTATCTTGTTGAAGTAAATTGCTCCATGTAGTTCATCCAACAATTTATTAATGATAGTAATGAGAAACTTATCCTTAATTGTGATCTTGTTGAGCTCTCTATAATCTAAACATATATGCCATGATCAATCCTTCTTCTACACCAATACTACTGGAGAAGAGAAATATCTTTGGATAGGTTGAATTATAACCATCTCTAACATTTCTACAACCATACATTCAATTTAACTCTTCTAGGCATAAGGATATTTGTAAGGTCTAATGTTTTGAGGAACAGTTTCTAGAATCAAGTGAATAGCATGATCATGATCATGAATAGTGAGATACATTTAGGAGTTTCAAATACCTTGGAATGATTATTAGTGACTCTTTGAAAATATTGAGAAATGGATGACTTAGATGTTTCAACATCTAGTGAACATAATTGTGCAATTTATCCTTTTTCTTCCTTCTTCAAAAGCTTTGTCATTCCATTAGAGATAATTATCTTCCCAGGTTTCCCTATGATACCCATTAATTCTTCCGAGAAAAATTTCAAGAAAATTTATTGAAAATTAAAAGCTATTGCCCCCAAAGATTGTAGCCATTAGAATCCTAATACAACATCCACACCACCCATTGGAATGGAAAGCACTTGCATATTCAATACATATTCACCCATGGTTAGATTTATATTATGGCACTTCCCTGAGAAATTTATAGTTCCTTCATTTGCAGCTATCATTAGACCCTTTAGTGTTGGATATAGAAAGAAATTCAAATCCTTGACTATCTTACAATGAATAAAATTATGAGTACTACTTGAATCAATTAGGACTCTTACCTTTTTCTTATTGATATATCCTTCTATCTTGAGAGTTTGAGGAGCGGTAATTACTACCAATGCATTACAAGATATGGTCAAATTCATTTCTTTTTTTCCATTCCCTGGGGATGGTTCTTGGTGTATATCTCCTTATTTTTATGTTTGTTATTCCTTTCCTTCCTTCTATTCATAATATATGTAAAATAATTTCTTCTCACCACACTTATGACCTTAGTGTATTTTCCATCACAACTCTAAAAAATCCCTTTTGCTCTTTTTTCCTCTAATTGTTGTGTTGGCAATCATGTCATTTGTGGGAAGCTATGAGTGGAAACACTTCCATATTTATACTTGTGAGTGGCAGATCTCCTTATTCCCATAATGTTTCTTTCAAATTTTCTTTCCACCCTAAATGCATTCTCTAATGACTTAGGTTCCCAAAGACGAAGCTGATGTTGGATGTTATCCTTTAAAGTCCCTATGGAGACATTAATCAAATGCTCCTCTACAATATCGTTTACCTTGATATTTAATCTTTGGAAGTCCTCAATGTTCTCCCCTGCTTAACCCTTTTGTTTAAGATTCATCATTTAGCTAAAGAAGGTATTGCTCTTTGTATCCTCATAATGTGCTATCAATTCCTCTGTAAAAAATGTCCAAGTGAAAAGTTCTTCATGAGAACAAAACCATTGATACATGCAAATTGATTGGGTTTGAAATATAAAGGTGCGATGCAAATCTTTTATGTTTGTGGCACATCGTATAGACCAAAGAACTGCTCCATTTGTAGAATCCATGTTACCATATCGTTGTCATCAAATTTCCTCATATTGACCTTTATAATACAATTGGTCTTCTCCCAAGTTAGAGTCTCTAAAATCATGAATCACATTCATTTTTTTTTCATCATGGTTTTCATGGCATACCTTGTCACCACTAGGAAGCCTTTCTTCTAATAAATATGCCAAACCTTCCATGTCTGCTTTTACTTTTGTCTCTAAACCATCCATCTTAACATTCATCAACACTTCCAATTCATCTTTAGCTTCTCTTTGTGAGAGTGAAAGTTGTTGCACTGGGTCTCGTAGTTTTGATATATCATGTTATGTTTCTTCTTCTTCATGCGTCATATTAGATATTTTCAAGGGATTAATGGGTGTAGATTTTTTTTGGTTGGGAGGAATTTTGGAGCCAATTAATGATATATATGCTTCAATATTGCCTCTCAATCACTTCAAACTGATTTTTCAAACAAAAGTAATGCAAATTTAAAAATACACACCTTTTAGAGCTTGAATTTGAGTTTTTTGACAAGTTTGAACTTGAAACTATTGTATCTTTGTGATTTCGACTCTTGAAGGTTTGAAATTACATCTTGTGGTAGCCCTATGTGTGTTCTTTCCAAGCCCACCAATTATACAAATATTGGATTCCTCAAGATAAATTTATGTCAATTCTCCCAAGATACCTTGATTATGGACTGGTACACTAAATCAAACTTTTATGAGATGCCACGTGTCATTGTTTTAACCTTCAACCTTAGAGAGGATACACAATAAACTAAATTTTGTGCACTTGCAATAATTTTTTATGGCATTTAAATCTAATGGTCGAAGCGAATGTTATGATGATTTTCCCCGAGACACTTGTTTGAGACTAAATTCTAGAGTATACGAAAACCATAAATTTCTTTAATCATATCTATAAGAATATAGTGAACCAAGTTCTACCACTTTTACACGATGTTCATCAAGATTTCGACTCCATGTGGTAGAAATTTCAACGTTTAGGCCTTGTAGGAAAAAGTTATAGCGAAAATTCCAAGATGACCTGTTTGAAGCAACAAAACACTAGGATCCAGACCTTTGATACCAAATGTTATGTAAATAGATTACAAAAAATAAGAAAAGATAGATCAATGACTTGAAAATAAGCTTCTTTGAGGGGGAAACCTCATTTTACATCACATAAATGAAAAATTCTTGGATGATTCAAATGAGAAGACTTCCTTGGTATATATAGGAGTCTAAAGGTCAAAATATAATTAGGGCCTACATAACCATAATAATGTAAGGGCACAAAAATAACAATAGTGGACTCAGAGTAATATTATGGGGCACAACAATAACAATATGGGGGCTAAACTAGTATTATAGGAACCTAACACAATGATGATATATTAAGAGGCTTGGTAGGTACAGTGGAGTGGTACTAATACACATATCTTACTCCAAAATATGTAGTAATATTTCTTAGTTCATGCATTTTCTTAATAATAAAGATTAATCTTAAACATTTATTCATTCACCTACATAGAAAATTTGACATGCACTTAAATTAACACATACAAATATTGAACCACAATAATTTGTAGAACACCTTAATTCTCTAAATAAAAAGCAACATTTTTAAAATATATCACTCAGTAAAAAGAAACATTTTTAAATATATCACTTATAATTCCTTTTATCATGATGATGATGATGATGATGGTTAACGTCCATTGAGACCAAATTTTGTTCTATCGGACCTAAAGAAATAGATTATTTAGTTTGATTTAAGATTTTATTTCTATGCTCAAAAAGCTTGGAGAGAAGCCTCCCAAGCTCATTATAATTTTGACATTGTAAAAGGCTAGGAAGGTCAGTATTGCGGCAAAGATTATGAAAATGAGATCTAATGTGGTTGTACGTGGGGCACTCTAAGAGGAAGTGGTTTTCATCGTCAATGTTCCTATTATCACAAAGATGGTAGATTCTTTCCATCCATGGTGTTTTAGGAACTGCCCAATGACCTGCTTCACTATGGAGCTCATGAGAGTTTGTTCTAATCTTCGCTATATTAGTTTTCTTCTTTGAGCTAGCTAAAACAAAGAGATACTTTTGATCTTCTAGGGTGGGGTTAATGACCTTCTTGTAATAACATAATTTTCTTTTAGCCGCTAAATCTTTCTCACACCACATTTTTTATTTGAAATTAGAGGTAAGAATATTTTTAATGTTATTAATGTTTTGCAATGCATCATTCTCGTTGATCACCCAATGGTTTAACGAGGCCCTCGTGTCTTTATAACACCCCCATTTGAGCCTTAGTTGGTTTTGGCTAGAATTTAAAGCTATCTTGGGAAGTCTATGATCTCCTATGTTATTGAGCTTTTGCTTGTATAACAGAAGCCTAGTCATAGCTAGGCTTTCGATAGGGGAAATACCTACTTCTATAAGGAGAATAGGGTAGGGTGTATTGTTTTTAATTTTCAGGTTACATTATAAAGCACTTCTGGATTTGCTTAATCTTTCTCCAGGATTCTCTAGAGATGCTACAACCCCAAACCTCACATCCATATAAGATAATAGGAGTGACTAAACTTTCAAAGAGGAACTTCTTTTTATCCCACATTACGAGGTTTTCCATTTTACAATTATTTTCAAGACCAAAGTAAGCTTTCCACCCCCCATTAATCCTTTTCTCAATGCTGTAGTTCCAGTTGAGCTTATGATGAATATCAATTCCTAGGTACTTGGAAGAATATACTTCCTCCAAGTTATTATTGTCATACATAAAATTAACGTAGGTGTCCTTCTTGGATTTGATAATCATAACTTTTGTTTGGTTCGTGTTAACAATCATACCCATGGTAGAGCAGAAATCCTTAAGAAGCCTAAGTTGCTTATCAAGATCAGATGGACACCTTGTGAGGAGAACAATATCCTCAGCATAGAGAAGAAGCATGACGACTAGCCCAGCTAAGATCCAATGTTTGTTTCTAGGAACCATATAGAAAGCCTTTCTAAAGTCCACAAAGCAACAAAATATATTGGATATATCATTACAAAATTCCTCATAATGATTCTAAGTGTAACGAGGTGGTATGTTGTTGAGTGATGCCTTCTAAAACACACTTGGCCTTACCCTGCTTACCTTCACATTCAAGCCATATGCTCAATTTCTTTTCCAAAATACTACCATATAACTTAGCTAAGAGAGGGTTGATCATAATTGTCCGATAATTAGATAGGTTATTTGTATCCCCATTTTTAAATATAGGGATAATGAGGCGCTCAGTCCATAACTTAGGGAACCCTTCCTTGATTGCTTGATTGAAAAGCCTGTGGATGCGAGGGATGACGATAGGGCCTCCAATTTTTAATATTTCTACTTGGTAATCTTCAATGTCCTTAGCTTTCCCATTAGCTAGGCATTTAACCCCAAAATTAATGTCTTCTAGAGAGAAAACTTCTTTCGTTGTGGGCAAGGTTTCAAAGTTATCCATGATATTTGGAGATTCATGGAGATTTTTAAGATAGGAATTCCAATCTTGTAAAGTAATTTTATTATTATCTTTAGATTTCCTAATCAGAATCATCCTCCAAAATTTCTTAGCGGCTACCTTAGAGAGGTGTTAGAGATTCTCTTGTCTTTTACGAATGTACTTCCTCTTTTTTCTTTTAGTTAGGGCTTTGTATATTTTTATCTTGTCCATTTTAAGAGATTCATCAACAGCTTCCTTAATAGCTCTCGTCGCATTTTTACAGTCTTTGTCACACCATGGGTTGGTTTTGCTATTTATTTTATTATTTGAAACTTCAATTGAGAACTTATTAATATAATATGAGAGGGTTGTAGTAAAATTATGGTAGAGGTCTTCTATGTTGCCTATACTAGATAAAGGAAGCAAATTAGTTTTTAATTCTTTTAGAAAGAGATCGCTTTTATTTCTATCAAATATTAAATTCTTTTGGCTATAAGGATTATTTTCTATGGGATCTCTATGCATGACAAAGTTGAGAGTTATTAGTAAAGGCCTATGATCAGAGTTAGGCTCATGGTCGTTTAAGATGTCAAGATTTATTATTTCGTTGTATAAAGTGAGATCAGAAATAACATAGTCTACCACACTGCTACCAAGCCCATGGATGTAGGTCATCTAGCTAGAATTGGGCCACTTCTTTAGACCATTGCAAATTATGAGACCCCGAGCGCTATAGAGCTTGACTAGCTCTGACCCAAACAAATTCTCCCCAAGGTCTTTAGAGCTCCTTTTGTACCTACTAGCCAGAGTAGGGTCTTCAAACCAAAGAGGATTAGGGTTTGAATGATTACTTAGAATAATAGCTTGTCTGCTTGAAGTTTGAGCATTAAAGTCACCTATTAAAAAGGATATTACCTTCATTCCTTAGGCTAGAAATATCATTCTCCAAACCAATGTAAGGACTATTTTTATCTAGATTCTTCTTCTTATAGAAGTTAGAATTGATGGGGGGAAAATAACATATTGCTATGTAGGTCTTTTTATTATTAATGTCAGTGATCTCTATCCAACTATATTGGTTGTAAGGGTCATTTCTATAAATCCTAGCATGGGGGAAGATGTTCTTTTTAATGTAACAAGCTATTCCCCCAATGCTTCTATGGGAGGATCGCTTGTTCTAGGTAAACCATTGCATAAAGTCATTTATGCTAGGGACCTTAGATTCTTTTTGCTCCCAAGTTTCAACAAGCAAAATAATATCAACATCATTTCAGAACCAGCTTAGCTTGGGGCCTTTGTTCCATTGAAAGCCTCAAAAGTTCCAAGAAAGAATCTGGAGCATGTTGAATTGCTCTTAGTACTATCTTTTTCGTTTCTATCTCAAATAAAGGCTTTTGATTTCTGATTATATTCCACTTTCCTTCCTTTCTAGCTTCTGTTACCTTTTAAACCTCATTTCTTAATTCTACTTCATCTTTTCGGATGAGATCTTCATTTATAAATATTCATGTTCTTTTTAGACTTGAGGTTTTTCTAAGTATGTCATACTTATAATCAGTAAAGCTAACCTTTATTCGGATTAGTCTTCCTTTATTTTCAGTTAATTTCCCTAACCTTGATGCTTCTATGAGACACATTGTTTCAATTTGTACTCTATTATGTAGTTTTGTCTGGGCTATGGCTAAAGTATCGTCATCTACCTCCTCTTTCAAACTGAAGATTATAAGGTTCAAGGCCCTTTTGTTACACTTGTGGTCTAATTCTATTAATTTGTCATTTCAACTTTAATTGGTTTGATATCTAATTTATCTACCACATTATTTAGGGTGAGGAGGCTATTAACTTTTTCTTCTAGTTCTTTGATCATGTCCTTCATTTTAAGGCTCTCTAAAGCATCTCCTTGCTGGGATGTTTGGTTAGTATCTTGATTTTGTTTTTCTATAACCTGCCACCTAGTCTCTATTGCCACTATTTTATTTTCCAATAGTTATATTTTATTTTCTATTTGTTTTTGGATTATGTCTTCAAGAGATGCAAATTTATTTTCCAGCATCGCTTTTAACTCTATTTGTAGCTTGACTTCTCTTTCTTCTCTACGTTTCTCTACAAATTTTATATATTCATAAAGGCCTTGTAGAGTAACTGTGTTAGGTTTGCCTTTGGTAATCATTGGTAGTTTGGTGAAACATTCATACTTGAAAACATATGAGAAAATATGTATTAGAAAAAGATAAGGAAAGTGTGCACTTGATATCAACCTTGTTTGTAGATCACATGTGCCCACCGCAACCCGCAGACCTCATTGGATCGAGTTCAGAAGATGTCGTTGAGGGTTTATATATACAGTTTAGAATCACCGATCTTTGGATTTATATATGCCAATATCACCGAATGCAAGGATTATATATGCGAGCCAAGATCACTGAATTCAAGGATTTATATATATTTCAAAACTAGAGCGAGGATATAGATCACCAATCTTTGGATTTATATATGCCAAGATCACCGAATGTGAAGATTATATATGCTAGCCAAGATCACTGAATGCTAGGATTTATATATATTTCAAAACTAGACTTGCAGAACCAAAGCGAGGATATAGATCACCGAGCTTTGGATTTATATCTACCAAGATCACTGAATGTGAGGATTATATATGCGAGCCAAGATCACCGAATGTGAGGATTTATATATATTTCAAAATCGGAGCCTCAAAACCAGAGCGAGGATATAGATCACCGAGGATATTCGTCACCGAGGATTTATCTATACAGTTTATCCTTGGATTTATATATGCCAAGATCACCGAATGTGAGGATTATATATGCGAGCCAAGATCACTGAATGCGAGGATTTATATGCGAGCCAAGATCATAAGTGTGAGGGGCTTTGATTCTTTCATTTTTATTTTTAATATCTATCCACAATTGATTGAATAATCTCATATCATTTGATTCTTTTATTTTTATTTTAATATCTATCAAACAATTGATTGAATAATCTCATATCATTTTTGAAATAGAGATAAAAAAAATAAGATAAAGCATGGAGATCATATTTCTATTGTTTAACTTTAAAAATATATGGTTAATTTTTTTTAACATTTTTTTATTTTTCCAACCATGAAATATAGTTTTTTTTGCCAAATAAACTTTATTAAACCTCATTTTAAACCTCATTTCTCTTGAAGCAGAATTCTTATTCTAAATTGATTGTGTGATTCTTATATGGAAATACAATATTTTTTTGTCAAATAAACCTCATTGAACCTCATTTTTCTTGAAGAAAAAATCTTATTCTAAATTGATTATGTCATTATACTCAAATATAGACTTTTTTTGTCAAATAAACCTCATTGAACCTCATTTCTCTTGAAGCAAAATTATTCTTCTAAATTGATTGTGTGATTCTTATACTTATTAATCCATGATTTTAATGTAAGGAATTGCTTCGGCTTCTTATCCCTTTAGATAATATATTTTTAAATTCAATCATCAACATTCATTATAAAATACTTTTCTTATATAATTATCTGAAATTGAAAATATAACTTTCATTATAACTTACGTTTCTTATATAACTATTTAAAGATATATTTTTATTTTTAATAAAAAATAAAATATTTCACATTTTACTTTTTTCAAATATACACTAAATAACCATTTCTCATTTTAAAAAAAAATAATGAAACAAAAATGTTACAGAGTAAAAAAATATGTTGATTAATGCTTATCATTTAATTTAGAAATATGTTTAAATATAATATAAAGTTATAATTAATAAACTCACCTTCTTATTTAAAGAAATTTCATTTTTCTTAATTATAAATTAATCTTATAATTTTAAACTAATTATTCACATTTTTTATTTCAAGAAATCTAACATTGGCTCCAATGGGGGATGGTAGCTCCTTGGAGGTGCCAAGAACAGCAGATCTCTGGAAGAGCTAGACAGTGCCTTCACCCATTGGGCTATGGAGTCAACATTTTGATAAATAACAGAGGACTCTAACTCATTTATGAAACAGAAATTACCAAAAAACTAACTCAAACTTGACATTGAAATGATTTAAAGGAGAACTTAACCAACTCTAACTACACTGAAATAAAATGGTATTTACAGTGATAGTGGAAGTAGTGTTAACAACTTAGAAATGGTACCGCTTGAGCAGTCGACCATTGATCGGCCCTCCTGGACAATCTTCTCCGTTCATCTCCTTCAGAAGAAAGGCATTCTGCACCCAATATGCTGCAATCTTGAAAGGACTTTTCCAGAGGTTCCCGAACTTATCGTGCTTAAATTTCTCCTCATTCCTTGCATCCCACTTCAGCACTACATCATGCACCTGAAATCTATCCACCTTTGCCTTTCTGTCATAAATTTTCTTGATTTTCTCTTGCAATTTGGATGTGTTCTTGAAAACTTCTTCTCTGGTCTGCTGCAAGTGGAGCCAGAGACATAGTCTATTAGGGACGAACTCTATAATCAACTTTTATGTTTGTTATCATTGTGTTTTTACTATTTTCACTTCTATTATGCATATTTTTATGTTTAATTAGCTATCGTAAAGTCTTTCTTCTCGAGCAGTTTCCTCGATTTCCCCACTTTGAGCTAACAATCAATTCAATAATGGCTCATCAATTCTACATCAATTTTAAATTATGATCATTTCAAATCATATAATTTGGTATCAGATCTAGGTTGCATTTGTAGAATTTTCCATTGAATGTTAACCAAGTCAAAGTCGTAATGAGGAGAAGGAATCCTTGAGAAGATTGATCCAAAGATTGGAAAGCGATGAGTCACTCATAAGTTGACCATGATAGGATCTGATCAATGCAGGTGAAAACACTGAAACTAAGATGAGTGATGAATAGTTTTAGCAAGCATTCTTGACTATGCAGCAGATGTTGGGAGAATTGTACGAAGACAATAAGGCAAGAGATGCAGCTTCTTCTTCAAAGACATCAAAGAAGGAAAAAGGTAAAGGAAAGGCTGATAAACCACTTTCACCTCCATCATATCCATCATCATCATCATCTTCTTCTTCTTCTTCTAGTGCGGAATCTGATATAGAAAAGAAACGTAAGAAAACATGTCTTTTGAAACTTGATGTGAAATTTGAGTTACCTATTTATGATGGTGAAATGAATCCTGGGAAGCTAGATAATTGGATTAAGCAGTTAGAAGTGTATTGTCGTATTCAGAACATTTCTGATGATAAAATGAAAATTTAGTTAGCTACACTTAGAATGGGGGCAACAACTTTAATCTGGTGGGAAAGTAAAACTCAGATAGATGTAAAGTGTAAAGGAAAAGTCATCTCTTCATGGTCTAAGTTTTTAAAAGCTCTTAGGAAACAATTCTATCGTTTAGGATACATGCATCAAGCTGTTATTGATTGGTAGTATTTGAGGCAAGGTAAAGGGCAGAGTGTTCAGGAGTTTACTCATGAGTTCAGAAAGAAAGCATTGGCACTTAGTATTTCATTGGATACACGTGAAACTTTGTTAAAATACATCGACAATTTAAATTCATATTTGCATCATACATTATTGATGTTTAATCCTAATGATTTTGATGAAGTGTGTGTTCAAGCCATACATATTGAATCAAGTGGTAGACCATTCAATTTTTCATCACGGTCATCCAAAGAGTTGGAAATCAAATATTCCAATGACAGTAAAGGGAAGAAAAATTTGAACAGAAAGAAATTAGAGATGGCTCAGAAGGAAAGACCTACTTGTTTTCATTGCCTCAGAATCAGTCATGATGAGTCTAAGTGTTGGAAAATTCATCAAGAACTTAAACCCAAAAAGTTTATTAAGGAGAAGGATGAAAAGAAGGCCATTGCAGCAGTCCAACAAGATCTAGGTTCATATTTAGGTGATGAAAGGAGGATAACCACTATGGTTATGACAGGCAAAACTTTTGACACTGGTTCAAGTTCGAATACTATTGCATCTTCATCAAACATAAATCCTCCGAACGAGGATAAAAGATTTTAATTGTTTAACATAAGGATAACTTCTAAGCACACAAAGATAGATACAATGTCTAACAGTGGATCACAGGAAAATTTAATATCTGAATATTTAGTTAAGAGTTTGGGTTTGGAGACATGAAATCATCCAAGACCTTACCCACTAGGATTGCTAAATAAATCAACTCAGATAAAATTCACTAAACGGTGTTGATTAAGATTTGCCATTATAGCTAATTACACTGATGAAGTAGAATTAGATGTGGTTCTAGTAGACATATGTGGAGTTGGCTTAGGAAGTCCTTATATTTATGATCATGATGCAGTATTTTACAGGAGAGAGCATAAATATCACCTTAAGAAAGATGGGGTTGAATTTATTGTCACGACAAATCAAAGTAAAAATCATTTGAATATTGATGCTAATCAGATGAAGCGATTAATAAGTTCAAATAAAACATTTGTAATCATGTGTGTAAAGGAACAACATAAGAGGTCGACAAGATGTTTGTTCAAGTTATGAGACTTAACTTAAAGATAGTTTGAGCAAAGAGATAGAAACTACTCCAGTTCTATGTAAAACCAAACATCTTACTGATAAGTAGGGAATACAACATGAATTAGAGTTTGTGCCTAAGACTCCTCTTCCTAATGTAAGAATGAATCATTTAAGTCCATGTTTGGAGATTACAATTACAGGGATGCAGGTCAGTATTGGGGAAATTCAGTGTTAAATTTCTCTTATATTGTGTCACCATTTCATGTTTGGAATAATTTGGAAACCTCTTTTCAAGTGGAGAGGAAACCTATTTGTTTTCATATCAAAGCCTTTTCTAAAGTAGTATCAAAGTATCTAAGGGAAACTTATGCATTATGGGAAGTGATAACCAATGGAAACATCATTTAATGAATGAATAAAAATTGATTCGAACAAATCAACAAGAAATTAAATACTTTCAAAGACAAACTAAGTTGTAGCAGTTTTTACCTTAGAGTTTGATGGGTTCATTACAGCAAATTCACTTGGTAATCAGGAAGCAGGAAAGTATGTCAACTCAAGTAGCTGGTTTGATGTCAAAAAGATATTTGATTGTCTCTATTATTCCACAAATTAGATTGTTAATACATTTTGATGGTATTGAACAATATTTAGTAGAGATTGTTTTCAAAGATGATTATGCATCACTAACTCATGGTTCTTCATGGAAAGAAATAAATTGCCATGTTCATAACAGGTTGTTTGACCATCGTTGCAAGTTGTCCATACTATAGATGGATGGAAAAGGTCACCGACTCAAAACATACCATGGTCAGCATCATCAAGGTCATCAATTGCAGGTGATTGATCGAATGTATTGGTACATCATCAGCTCAAGGTGGAAAGTGAGGGAGCTCTACCCTCATCAACTATTTGTTTACTCAAACTTTTGTGGTCCAAAAACATTCAAGTGGAGAGGATTGATCCAGGAGGATCTCATTAGATCATTTTCATAGGTTCATCATCAGTGTTCAGTTTCATTGACAGTGTTCTGTGTCGTCGTCAGCATTCAATTCAATTTCAACAGTTTTGATAGTGTTGGTTATGGACCAGGTTGTTCAGGTAATGTTTATGGTTTTTCATGGCATTTAGTTGAGATGGTTTTGTACCTAGCTATCGACTTGTGTTCATCGATAGTTCCAAAAGGATTGGTCATCGACATGGGGTTGTCTTCCACCTTCACAGGATTTGAGTGTCGAGAAAGGGTTGTCGTCGCAAATGTAGCTTGTGCCAACGATGTGCATTTGGTTTTATGTCACACTGTGACAATGTGTTGTACATGGGTTTTAAAAAAAAAAGAAATAATGTAATCCTCAAACCTAATGCTAAAACTATCCTAAAACCAAAACCCTAACCATATTTCAATACAAAGTCATCAAAAGACCTAAACCCTAAAGTTCTATGACTATCAGGCTTCAATTGCATGGAAAACTATGTGTTAAACAACATAAAACCTAACATTTTAACCCTCGGCCTTTACTATTGTGAAATACAATAAAACATTACAAAATATAAAACCACAGGCCCTAACCACTACCTCTAACCACAATGGAACCATGGCGCATGTGAGTGGAGCTAGGTGTAACCACAACGATGGAGGTAAGTGGGCACATGAGCAATGGTCGTCATAACCACCAGGCGGATAAGCCACTAGGTGGAAGGTAGACAGTCGATCACTGAAGAACCCAGCTATTCACATGGGAATGGTTAGCGAACGTGCATTCAACCATAACCACAAGTGGTCCTATTTTTAATATAAGGTTATATTTTGGTTTTTCGGTGAAGTTTTCTTAAAACTATTAATTCGATGACCTAGAAGCCATCCTATGTGTCATTGTACAACTAGACCGAGGCTCCAAACCCATCTAGAAGGCAACCAATTCATCTCAAATCTAGCCAAAGGAGGTTGGGGTGTATTTCCAAGTATTTTTAAAGGCAGTTTACTCATTTGAATATTAAGGTGGTTTTGGTTTTTGTATGCAGATTTTGGAGGTCATAGGTAATGTTGTTTTCAGTGTAACAGGAGCATCCAGATTTAGAATTGGGCACCGTGATAGGTTTTGGGAATATGGTTCAGAGAGCTTCCCTTTGAAAGTGATTAGAAGTGCCTTCATACACATTTAGTCTATTCTATTCTCTATTTAATTGAACTCCTTGGTTTCAATCCTAATAAAGCGGTCACCCATCTTAAAAGCATACCCGGAAACGTAGTCCATCAGGGATGAACTTCGTAATAAACTTTGTTGTCTAGTATCGCTATGTTTTTACTATTTTATCTTCTGTTATGCATCCTTTTATGTTTAATCAGCTATCGTAAAATCTTTCTTCTCAAGCAGCTTCCTTGATTTTCGCACTTTCAGTTAACAATCAATTCAATAATGGCTAATCAATTCTAGATCAATTTTAACTTATGATCATTTCAGATCAACAAGCCAAATGAAAAAAAGAAGCAAAATATTTCAAAAGAAAAACTCACCTGGAAAAGCAATGATGATCACACCAAAGGTTCCATGATCTCCTCAGGAATGCTAGAGCTCCAATATCGAGTGTGCAATTGAGCTCTAGAAGTGTTGATTAAATAGATTTGGAAAAATTAGGTTTATGACACACATGTCTAAAATAAAGGAAAATGTGACATTTTCCATAAGCTTCTAAAAATAGTGCAAGTTCCTCCTTTAGGATACTAAAAATGGAACCCTATTTTTTAAGGATGTTTTTTTCTTTCACTAGGGAAACTTGCCAAACACATTGCTGGGAAAGACTTGGCAATTATGGGAACTGGGAAACCTTCTAACTCAATGCAATGCATAGTTTCTGAGCTCAGTGAGGGCTACACAATTTCTAGGCTCAATGCTAGGTTGCCTCCCATGGCTCTGCACTTTCTAAGCTCAAGGCTCACTAACAGCCAGGATTGCACAATTCCCATCATCATGGCTACTTTCCCTCAAGGATTACATAGTTTTTGGACGCAAGCCCAAAACTATTATGAGACCAACTTGGGAGATCAACTTGTGACTTAGAAGAATCAAATAGGTAAGAAAACACAAGAAAAAATGCAATATAAGTCTTAGTCAAAGCACGAATACCCAAGTCAGTGTGAGAAGAGCTACTAAGGTTAAGAAGGGAGGCTCCAAAATCGAAGCATAGGAAAAACTTTAGAGGGCAATTATAGCCACTACAACACTAGCGATACGCTGGTAGAACTCCAACTCTCATTATGGATCTTGTCTCATGCAAATCGACTCTAACTCTTCCAGAAGTATTGTTTAGTTCTTTGATTATCATAGCTCATTCACTTAGCTTGAGTTAAATATGTAGTCCTTACCATTCTCTTCATCAGAAGCACACGTACCAAGCCAGGTCAAATTGATTTGTTTTGATTGTGGATGAGGGGTATATAGATGGAAAAGTAAAATATATTGTGAGAGTCTTAGTTTCATCTCTGTTGTTCCTCCATTGCCAGTAGGCCTAGACAGTATCTTGATAGAGTCACTTCTGGAACACAAGAATTTATCTACTGCCAACAAGCTTGTATAGTACCACGAGAGACTTACTTGCTTCATCTCTTTGCATAGGAAGCCTTACTCTTCTTTCACCATTTTTTTCATTTTTTTCATTTATTCGTTTTTATTTTTTCAAAGAACTGTCCATACAAACTTATTTATTTCATGAAGTAGAAGAGGGATCCCAACTTATTGAGAGTACAATAGGTTGTGCCTTAAGAGAAGGATATTTATATATACCTCTGACATACTTATTAAGGTTTTCCCCATCTCCTTACTCTACTTGACTTAGTTCAAAAGGGTTAACCAAAAATAGAAGACTAATAAGAGTAGGTGGTACTAGTTATAAGTGCAACCATAGTGATTTCACCATGACCTTTTCCGAAAAGAACGCATTTTCCATCAGAGTAACATCGACTAAAAGAAATGAAAGATTCACCTAAACAAAGGGAATAGATAGATAACCAAGCTTTGATAGTAGTACAAGTTCCTCTTTAACTTCGCCCTACTTTTCTAAGAAGCTAGACACAGTTTCATGCGAAAACTAACCTACAACTACAAAAGAAAACAAACTAAAGGCAAGAAGCGGAGTAAAGGTGAAACATGGTAAATCAAACCAAGGAAAACACAAATAAAATTAAAACTACTCCTACACCTAGCCTAAGCAGAGCATAGGCCAACTTACATAAAGTGATACCTCCAATGTCCTCATCGGTACATCAGTTGGCCTATATAGGCGAGAGCATGTATGTCAAAAAGGATATACAAGAAAACCAACAAACAAGAAAGATAATACAATACAAAATAGAATGTTTGAAGTTTGAAAGAACCCGCATAAAATTAAAAATGGAAAGAGCATGAAAGGAAATTTGTGGATGTACCACAGTGTCCAAAGACATCATGAGTCAAAGACAAGTAGGCACACACTTTCAAAATTGAAAAATGAGCAAACATGAAGAAAAAAAGAAAAACTATGTTTTTGCAATAATTCTTTCTATGTATGACTCCTCTAATGACTGATAGGTAGGATTATGCGATACAGATGGAGGATGTGAATATTGTAAGATATATTGATTTTCAATGTGAACAACAGAGTGATGAGGAGCCTAGAAATATTAAAAATATTTCTAATCAGAAGTGGAACTAAACTCAAGGCTACGAGAACCTGACATAACCATAATCTTAGGTTGAAGTGCTTCAACATCTTGGGGAGGTTCCAATTCATCAGAATATGGATCATCCAAGGCTAGTGGCTTAGAAAGATCAACAGTGGAAGAACCAAAATCTTGATTAAATGAGTTAATGAAAAGATAACGACAACCATGATCAGAAAGTTCAAGATCATGAATAAGGGAATCCCCATGATTTGATGAACCGTAAAGAGGGGATAATGGAGAACGCAAAATTTCACCCTCTATGTTCCTAGAAATATATAAGATGACAGATTAGGAGGATATGAGAAAATAGATTTGTCCTCTCTGCATTGAAATGAAGATTTGGAATTCCATGTGTTTTGTGAATGATTGAAAGTAGTAACATCTGAAACTGAATTTTCACGAGATTGAACAGAAATAACTGAGTCGTGGAAAATGTCAAGATAATGAGAAAGATATGTAGAAAGAAGGAGGTCATCCTTCACTGTAGATTGATGTTCAAACTCCCACACATACTCGTCAAAATGATATCGCAAGTAGGTTGTTCAACACCAAATCCATCCAAAACTTGGTCCTCATGAACATCATAAGAAATATATGATACAAGTAAACAAAACACATAAAAAACTGGAGGATTAGAGGGACCAAAGGGTGGAGGTCAAGGATATAACACTTCATCACAACCATCGGAGTCACAGTCCAAATTTGTGCTAAAATTCTGAGCAAGTGGGGTAGGAAGAGATAGTGGTAGGTCAAAAGGTGAATTCTCGACCTCCCCCACCTTGAGCTATGGATCTGGATTTGTTTGATGAGAAGGGGAAGGAAGGTCACTTGGAACAATGACCTTATCCATCGAAGATTTAAAAGCTGCAACACTGAGGTATGTTAGGAGAGGTTAAAAAGATTCTAACTCATGAATTTTTGGAAATGTGAAAAAGATACATCAATCTATCATCCAAGAAAGACCAACCAACTTCATCTTCAGGAAATTGAAAGAAGTAATGGATAGAACTATCGTGAAAATCCTGATAATATTCATCAGATGTTTTTCACAATTTTATAATTTTCTTAATAAGAGCTTTATGATCATAGAGAACGAAAGAACAACATGCATCTATGAAAAGTTGTTCGAAAGAGTGAATGGATTCATTAGGCAATGTGTTACACCAGTCCCGCACGTGCCCTTTGAACATGAGAATGAACAACCTACAACCAACATCCTCATAGTGGATGTTATGCTTTGTGAAGAAATCAAGAAAATATTTGGTGTGTTGAAATAAGGTTGTTTCACCCTGATCATTAAATTTCAGATTAGACAGGTTATCGATAATTCTCGCCGACACTTTCACATTTGCATGTCTGGAAAGACATGTCGAGGCTATGATTTGGTGAGAAGTCATCAAATGAGTGCAAAGATTCAAAACAAACTTCAAGGGCTCATCTTGTCATCTAGCCCTCCTTTAAGCACCATAAATGTTGATGTTGTTGGACCCACCATCATTCAAGGGATATCCCTGATATGAAGTCCCAACAAGACCTCATACCATTTGGAGTAGGAGTCCCAACAGTGGGTGGTAGCATTATGCCTTGACCATGGGAAAACATAGAGGGAAGTATGATAACTTTGGGTGAGATAAAGTGTGTGACCATGCAGAGAGTCAAGTGTGATGCATGAAGGTTTCAATACACAAAAGGAAAATCAAGTGCACCCCTTAGAGGCCTTTAATAGTATGCAGATTGAAAGGAACACATGAGGAGAATGACATCAAAAACTAACATTCGAAATAGTCCACAAGCTAAATTCATGAATTAATACAACAACATGCATTCAACAAGATTGACACAAATGCAAATGAAATATCTCATAAGCATATGCGTAAGTTCAATAAATTAGGGTAAAATAGAGACCAATGGCAAGTTGACCTTCTACAATCTTGACTTGTGATTTCACCATAGTTAGTTGGTACCCTTTATAGGTGAATCTACCACTAAAGAATAAAGCATTAGTGAAGTGATGTTGAAATACTCTTCTTTAATGGGAAATTTTCCCCTTGCTCCACTTCACCCATGTCCATATGATTCCACCATTAACATGATTTCTTCTATCACCTATGAATCGCGTGGACCTCTTGATCCGCCGTTGGTGCCTATGGAACGAAAATATCATGGGGGTAGAATGCCACCTTCTTTGGATGTGATTACCTCTTTAGTGGTCCCACCACCACCTAATGACACTGGTCAGAAAATCCGTCCTAATATATACTATGTTCAGGATACTCTACCCACTTGGGTTGTCACTCCATTAGTTTCACATGAGTCCCTTGATATTGGAGGCCATGGTTTCACATGACAAGCTATGAGAGACTATGCCTCTTTTTGCCTCTACTCTCCCAAAGTAACAATTTATGGAGCTTAGTAACCAAAATATTGAATCAGAGTTGGGTGGATTTCCTAAATCCTCCATAGAATTCTCACCCTTAGACCAAGTCAAGGCTGGGGTTTATAACACTAAACTTGCCACCAGATCATCCATTCTAACTTCCCCTATCGATGAATGTCCCTCTATGTGTATTGATAATCTTCATCAAGAAGCCATTTTACCTCATGAGACTATTCACCATTCATGTCTTTAGGTACTTCCTAATAATTTTATGATTTTACATTATCCATGGAATCATAAACCTTTAGTAACATGGAACTTCAATTGGAGGTGGCATGGCCACATCATGCTGTGTCATATGTTGCCAACAATTGCACATGAGCTTATACACATCAATTGGAATCCTTGGCTTGTGTATGTCAGTGGGAAGTACATATAATAACCTATTGAATTGTGTCATTTTTTGTTTATATGTAAATAATACATCATGAAAACCAAAACACAATATAAGACAATAAAAATAGAAAAACACATTCACTTTCACCTTGAGGTATATGGTTGAAACTAGCATATAGGATTAGGATTCATCAATCTAGTCACCCCATTATTGACCTTTTCTGTCATCATTTTACTATTCCTTAGGGCCCACCCCTACCATGTTATGACATTAACCATGTCTTTTACATGTAGTAACTTATGAAGTAGATTGCATCGTTCATGGGTAGCATAAAATATTACTCAATTTCTATTTTGGTGACCATGCTATGTTCATTCATAGGTCTATGGATCCTCTTTAGTATCTACCATGCCATCATAATTGAACATCATCCATCTCTTTGTCTCTTATTTTTGGCCATTTTTACCCTATATGGGGTTCCCACTCTTTTCCTTGTTTCCTTTTGATCACCTATGCTCATGATATTCAATGTATTTCTAGATGCTATCATAACAATGTTTCCCTTCATTCTACTCACCAACCTTACATCTGTGCCTGGGCTATTTCCTTTGCATTAGGCTTTCCTCCATCTTACAACCCATTTCCACCTTTTAGAGATACCACTATAATCAGTGGATTTCCATTGCCAAACACTTTTCCATTACCTCATACTTTCTTAGGTCAGTTACACAAGCCTTGTAACATGATGCATAACGTTATACCACCTCTCTCTATAGAATGATCTTCTTCTTGGCCTTATTTTAATGCTCATAAAAAAATGAAAATCATGACCTTTTTTTGCTATCTTTTCACACTCGGTAAACAAAAATAGATATGTTGAGTTATTTCCATTCTTTCCTACTCGTTAGTCAATATTAAGGCCAACGATAAATATATTTTTCCATTCTAAATATTTTTCAACCATGAGAAGGAGATGAGTGTTCTTTTATCTCCTTTTTGGCCTTGCTATAAAACATAGAGAAAAGGAACCATTATGAGTACTCTTTTATTTGTTTTCGAGGCTTGTAAAAACTAAACAGAAAAGGAACCTATCGAGCTCACTCATATTCTCTCTCATGCTCTCTAAACTATTAAGAGGATCCCCTATAGAAAATGGAAGGGGGGATGTATATTTTTTGTGTTGTATAGTGGTAGTTATATGTCTCCCTCAAAGATGGAACTCGTTTGAGTCATACTCTTATAGTTGGTATTTTCTCAGCTTTAGAACCACACCATCATCTTGAGTCAAGTCCCTCTATTATTGATTCAGTATCTCACCTAATTGGTTACCCTTCCATTCTATGGTATTTAGTGATGCCTCTTATGCTTCCATTATGTTTGTAAGCATATTTCAGTATTTGATATTAATGAAATGAAGTGTTGTTTCTATTGCATTTTTGTATTTATGGTTATATATGTAATTTGTTGCATTCTTGTTTAAATCTGGATCAGTGGTATCAGAGCGGCCTTCTCTTTCTCTGTTTTTCTTTGCATGTCCCCAACGAGGCCGGGATATAAGGACTTAGGGCTTGATGTGGTTGAATCTTGGCAAAATCAACCTCAAAAAACTTGATGGCCACCCATGGGGGAAGAAAAGAAAGGCTAGGGGGTAGGAGATCCCATCAACATATTTCTCGAGGAGGCCCTTGAGAAACAAAGGAACACGACGATGTATAACTTTTCCCAGATCCTTCAATAGTTTCCCACCGGTGGCACATCCACATTCATCAGCCACTCTAGAGGCTCCACTACTTTTAAGGTACATGTAAACTTTGATATTCCCATAATTGAGGGCCAAAAAGATGCAGACACTGTATACAAATGCTTAAATCTACTAGAAGGATATTTTTCTGTTCATGATTTTTCCAGCTGAGAAAATATTACTTTTGCTCTTCTCAAATCCACCCCCCACATCAAGGACTAGTGGGAAACCTATTGTGATAAGAAGGATGAAAGTAAAACCTCACTTCTTTCAGCTGCACCCACTTGGAATTCATTCTGAAATGCCATCAAGGAGTAGTACTACCCTGTTGGGAGCTATGATGATAAATACATAAAGTGTACAACGCTGCGAAAGGGAAGGGACCAAGATGTGCCAGAGTTTACCAATGTTTTTCATACCCTTCGCATGAAGTTCGGTATCAAGGATTCTGAGAAAAATTTGGTACTCAAGTACTGCGGCTGCCTACACAGGTATATCCAGGATGAGATGGGGTTCTTTGACATCTCCTCACTCAGCACGACATACTGATACCCTGTCAAGATCAATTAGAAGTTTAAATAGAAGAAGTGAGAGTTTGGATATATGAATTTGAAGTAGGGGAAAGGTGGCCCCAAACCATAGAACAAAGGACAATGCCAGGGAAAGGCAGCCCAAGACAAACCACCAAAGCTGTAAGGAAATAACAACACCATGAAGCTGAAGAAGGACATGGGAAAGTGGTGTGAGTCCCATAAGAGATCCACCAACAACACAAGTGAGTGTTAGGCCAAGCAGTCATTGGTGGCTGAGCTAAAGGGTTCAGAATCAAATGCATGTTCCGAATGTGAGTTAGAACCTGATAAGGGGAATTACAAAGGGAAGCAGATTATTGATGTGGAGCCCAATTCCACCGTTTCCACCATGAAGATACAAAAGAAGGAACCTAAAGATCCATAGGAGGAGGAGCGCCTATTACACTCCTAGATGTGGGTAAAGGGCTCCCCGCTACAATTCATTATCGACAACGGGAGCCAAAAGAACCTCATTTCGGCATAGGTCGTGAAGCGGTTGGGCTTACCGACCATAACAAACCCACAATCATACACCATCGAGTGGCTTCATGAAGGATGATATCTTCACGTAAGCCAGCAGTGTTACCTACCATACAACATCAAGCCCTTCACGAATGAGGTATTGTGTGACATTGCTCCCCTTGATGTTTATGATGTATTATTAGGCCAACCATACTTGTGGAAGTGACATGTTGTGTATGAGGGAAGGCATAGCGTTGTTATTGTTACTTTGTGAAATAAGTTGTATAGGATACTGGAGGTAGCACCGCCTACTGCCATCTCTTTGGTTACTATAAAACTTCAGTAAGCTCATTTCCAAAACTGGGAAATTTGTTTTCTTGATTATACACCCTCAAGGAAAGAAGAAGACAGTGACCATGACTTTCACACAGGGCCCCGCCGCATGACAACAACAAATGGACAAGGCCATGGAGGAGTACGAGGACATCTTCCCCTCCCCCGCAGGGGTGCCTCTGTAATATCAAGTCAAGCACTCCATTGATCATACCCTAGGTGCATCATTTCCCAATGGACCAATCTATCGGCACTCCATTCTAGAGAAAAATGAAATCAAGAGGTAGATTCAGGAGCTATTGCAGAAAGGTCACATTCGGCCGAGTCCATCTCCCTGCAAGAGCCCGACTGTGCTGGTATAGAAGAAGTATGGGACTTGGAGACTTAGTAATGACTATCAAGCACTGAACAAGATCACTGTCCAGAATAGGTACCTGATCCCACAAATTGATGACCTTCTGGAACAACTCAAGGGGGAAAAATATTTCAGCAAGATCGACTTGAAGTCTGGATATCACCAAGTACCAATTGAACCCTCTGATTTGTGGAAGATTTCCTTCAAAGCCAAGGAGGGCCTTTTTGAATGGTTGGTTATGCCTTTTGGGTTGACAAATGCTCCTGCAACCTTCATCAGGTTGATGGATGACATCTTGCGGCTATTCAGCAACTCATTTGTAGTGGTATACTTGGATGGCATCCTGATCTTCAGTGAGAGTAGGGAAGAGCACCTCCACCACATCTGATAAGTTCTCTAAACACTACGACAACACAAGCTGTGTGCCAATTTGGAGAAATGCACTTTTGGCATGACTCAGGTTCAATATCTAGGATAGATTATTGATGAACGAGGGGTGCATGTGGATCCATCCAAGATCCAAGTCCTTCGAGATTGGTCAGCCCCAACCACTTTGACAGAGCTCCACATCTTTTTGGGTCTTGCCAATTTCTACTGTAGGTTCATGTTGGGATTCTCTCATATAACTTGGCCCTTGAGTCAAATCACTAAGGGAGGAGTGAAAGTAAAATTATTTTGGTATGAATCTCAACAGAAGGCATTCACGGAGTTGAAACACCACCTCTCCTCTCCACCAGTCCTCACATTACCAGACCTGCAAAGACCATTTGAGATCGAGATAGATGCCTATGGCTATGCTATCATGGCATTCCTTACTCAACAGGGGCATCATATGGCATGTCATAGTGAGACACTTTCAAACACATTCCAGAAGTATCCCAATTATAACAAAGAGATGTATTCCATTGTGCAGGCCTGTCGATAATGGAAGCATCAAATTTTGGGGAAGGAAATGGTCATCCACATAGACCACCGAGACTTGTAGTTCATACAAATGCAAGGGAAGTTGCAGAATGATCACCTTCGGAAGTGGTCCACATACCTGAAACAATTACATTTGAATATCAAGTATAAGAAGGGCAACACTAATAATTTTATAGACTACCTTAGCCGACCACTGATCATGGCGTTAACTACCATACTCAACTCTTGTGGGCACGACACTTCTGATTAGCTACCTCTCTACAAAAGATACCCAGAATTCGGCCACATATACCAGACACTCTTGGAGGGTTAGTAAGTTCTAGATTTTCACCTATAGGATGCCCTATTATGCCACCTGGGATACATTTGTGTTCCTTTAAGCAAATGTGCCAAGATGATTTGGGAAGCACACTATAGTTAGGCCACTGGGCACTTTGGGGTTAAGAAAATGGTGGCAGTACTGCAGAAGTATTTCTATTGGCCGAATATTCAACAGGATGTCGAGATGTACATCAGATCCTACACTACATGCGCCATTGCCAAATTGACCATCAAGAAGCAAGGCCTCTATACTCCACTACCTACCTCTAATCAAACTTGGGAATACATCTCCATGGATTACATGTCAGGGCTTCCTTCTACTAAGCATGGCAACAACTGTATTTTTTTTGTCATCGCGGATTCTCAAATATGGCCATTATGGAAGTCTCCAAGAAGAATATCACAACATAATCCACTACTGAAATCTTCTTTGAATGAGTGTGGGTACACTTTGGGATCCCATAGTCTATCATCTCATATCGAGACAGTAGGTTCCTCAGTACATTTTGGTCCACTCTCTGGTCGATGTTGGACACCAAGCTCACTAAGTCCATAACTTTCCATCCCTAAACTAATGGCTAGATATAGGTCATCAACAAGATGATCGTACACATTCTGTGCATGTACAACTCAAAGCATCCACTTACATGGGATGAGAGCCTCCCCTATGTCCAACACAACTATAACCGGGCTCTCTATAGCTCGGCTGGCCACCGCCCTTTTCATGTGGGCTTGGGATTCCATCCACTATGTCCCATTGGTGTCGCCATGTTGTTTGCAGCTACTCAGGTAGATTTAGCTCATGTCCAATCTGAAGAAGATAAGGAAAATAACTTCATTGAGCATATCCAGCATATCCTCAAGTAGGTCCATGACATTCTGGAGAATCAAATTCCAAGTACAAGTAGTGACATGATCAACATTTGGTGCAACACAAGTTTCAGGTGGGCGACAAAGTTTGGTTGCATTTACAGAAGGAACTCCTTACTGGAGCCTATTAGAGACTTGGACCACTCCGATATGGTCCTTAGAGCATTACCAAGGCTATGGGAGATAATGCATTTTAGCTCAGTAGTCCCCCATTCATTGGCCTGCACCTAGTGTTCAATGTGGACCTCCTTTAACCATACTTCCCACAATTGTTGGACACATAAGATATTGCAGAACAACTCACACCTACAGAGTTGAATACAAATTTCATAAAACAATCCATAGCTAATCAGATCATGGACACATAGATCAAGAACACTTGTTAGCAAAGGTTGCAACTATATCGAATTGTCAAAACAGGCCAACTCCTTCACCAAGGCAAGTGGCTCACCAGGGACCAAGCTCAGTAGAAGTTTCCTCATCTCATGGAGGAACTCAATGCAATGGGGACCATTGCTTCTTAAGGGGGGAGGAATGATCTAGGTGCATATTGGTGGCCACCTGCCTATTCCACTTGGAAACCCACCATTGTTTCTTTCAAATTATTAGTTTCCTTATTTATAGAACAAGTTACTATTTTTGACAGCTTTTCGGGTCCTCAAGTTCTAGAGCCATTTTGAGGCCCTAAACGATGTTTTTTGGGAAAGTTGGGACCAATAATGGGTCATCGAACCATGTTGGTCATTCAAAACTTTTAGTCCTCAAATAGATCTTTCTAACTAGGTCTTGCGTGCATCAAACAAATATTGTATGCCAAAGTTACGACCCTGGGAAGTTGATGTACCAATTTACCCAAACGGGGCCCACAGTTTGGTGCTTCATCTCCTAGGGTTAGGTTTTTAGAATTTTAGGTTTTCCATTGTTTCTCAATAATAAATAGGCCTTTGAGCATCATTGTAACATAGTGCAAAGGCATGTAACCGCCACATCTCTTCTCAGAGGTAAGCTACCGTCGCCTAAGCTAGACTTATTTCCATGCTATTTGTAAGCATATTTTAGTATTCAGTATTAATGAAATGATATTTTGTTTCTACTACATCTTTGTATTTATGGTTATATCTGTAATTTTTTACATTCCTATTTAAATTTGGTTCACATTCATTCACACTTTGTATTTTTGTTAGGTACCTTGAGAACCATTTTCATTATTGGTGTTCTCCGTCATGTCTATTATTGGGATACATTCATTCCTAATTGGATAGTCTCCCTTCATGCTCGACATCAACTCATTCATTCACATGTAGTAGTCAAACCATGAAAATGAGTCAAAGACCTTAGGGCATGGGGCTACCTCACTCATGAATGTATTGCAGAATGTATTATGTATTTTGAGGGCCATCATGAGGGGAACTTAAAATTCAAACCTTATTGATAACTACCATGCTAGAGATATATATTATATAATGACTATTCATTGATCACATGAGTGTGCAGTATGTTGTGTGAGTAGCCATGTTTTATTCTCTTAGTATTGAGCATGGGTATACCTACACCATGGGGGCTTCACTCAATGAACCTTTAACATAGCACGTGCATTCGTGGCATACTAAAAAATACCCTTAATTTGACTACATATTGGAAATACCTCTAAAAATCACTTTATTTGACCCACTTATAAATATGAATTCAATACACCTTCCCAATTTAAAAAACCTCTACTTTCACTAGATATTATAGGTATCCATTTTTTATTAATATTTTTTATACCCCTTTATATTTTTTCATTAACTTTGAGGTCCATTTCTTATACATAGTATATAAAATCCCTTTACCCCTTATTATATTCTCAATATATTATCTCATTTTCCCCTCATTATATATCTCCCAATATAAAAGCACGTGGTATGGTATTTCTCCCCCAGTCAAGCCCCATCTTCCTACCTCGGGGACGCACTTTTTTATGTATCTGACTATGAATTTCATAGCCTCTACAAGTATTGTATCCATGGTCTCTCTCTCTACCTCACTCATTGGTCTTTTTATTATAATATATTTTAGCCATTAGCTTCTCTTCTAACCTCATGCATCAGGGGGAATTTGTTATAGATCAAGAATCCACCCCCTTGGGTCCACTAAAAGGGAACATCATTTGCCAATTCAAAAAGTTAAAAGTGGTTTGTGGAATTCTCCAAAATGCATGTTTTTTTCCATTCAATGTTCCTATGTAGTTGTAGGCAAGAAATAGTAGTCCTAATAATGCTATTTGTACACTAGATTCAAGCAACAGAGAGGCAACATTGACCCAATAACACTATGTTGGAGCAATAGAGCATGAATTTTCATGGATAAGGTTGGATTAAGTCAAAATTGTTCACTCAAAGAAGATATGGATGAAAGGACTAGACATGGTCAAGAATTATCTACATTCGATGTGATCACTATTAAGAAAACCTATAAAATAAAGCTCTCCATAGATCATAAAGGAGGAGAAAGGAAGATATTACAAAGTATTAGTGTAGTATTTACTTATAGTTTTTCTCTACAATAGCTAGCATGTCAGGTTTAGTGGAAAGTGAGTGCTGGTGAGGAGGAGAATACAACCAAGGATCTCAAGAGAACGCGACTTTGTACAAAATATTATTGGTATAATACAAAATTCATATATTTTCCCCCATTTTCTCATTTATTTCATTTATATTTGAATGTTAATTATGGATAAATTTTTCTGTGTATTTGTTAAATTTTATTTCATGGCATAGAGTCTTTGTGGTTTTTGTTTTATGTGTAGGTATTTAGGAGCAGGGATAGGAGCTTAGATCTCTAGAAGCACTCCCTCAATCTAGTCACATAAACTAGAGACATTTCTCATGATAGAAAGGTACAAACCCTCACCTCTCTCTATGATTTCTAATTTAAATGTGCATGCCTTGGATTTGATTGAGTTGTATTGTGCTTTGATTGAAACACCCCATGTTTGGGTAGGTCATGGGAAAGCCTGTTGGGTTTAAATTAACTTGTTACTACAAGCAAAATATTCCCATAAGACTGTCTTCATTGTTAATCTGAAGTTAATGGTAACCAAACCTTAAATCTATTTTTTGTGGATATTGCATCCCCTCTCAATTGATAAAATAAGTCATCAATTCTAGGAAGCAAGTACTTGTTCTTGACTATGGATTTATTTAGTTGTCAATAATCAGTAAAAAATCATAACGTGTCATCCTTCTTCTTCACAAATAGTATTGATTCTCCCCACGGTGACACAATAGGTCTAATACACCCTTTTTCCAACATTTCTTTCAGTTGTAGCTTTAACTCCACTAACTCTAGTTTACTCATGCGATATGCGACTTTTGAGACTGGTATTGATCCTAGAATAAATTCAATGAAAAAATAAATATCTCTCCTAGGTGGTAATCCTAGTATTTCCCTTGGAAACAGATCATTGAACTATTTTAACATTGGGTTCTCTTCCATTCTGTCTTCGTTAGATTCTAATTCACTGGTCACCTATGCCACATATAAGGCACACCCTTTCCTATTTCATATCTTCACTTGTAGCACATATAGTTTCTAGGTGACGATAGGCTTACTTATTCTTTGTAGCATAAATTTCTCTCCCTCAATTCTAAGACACTATAATGACTTTCTATAATACTATAATTTTTCTTTATGGGATGCTAGCTTGTCCACATTTACTAGTACATTAAACGGGACCAACAATAAAAGATTGAGATTAACTGACATTGAAATTTTTCTTACCATCAATGGGAAAAATTTCACCATGTTTGTCACTCACATTTTTTTTCTTGTGACTAATTGAACCAACCATGATTTATCATAGGTTATCTTCTGCAGAGTGCATTTCTTTATGATCTTCTCGCTGATATAACTGAAATTAGATCATGGGTCGAAAAAAATTGAAATGGTTTGAATATCAACCATACCTTCCATCTCAATTATTGAATCTTGATGACCAACCTACCTGTTTTCCAATGTGGCATAAATTCATGGTTCATTCTAACCCACATCATTCACCATTATAGCTTCCTACACATTATAAAACCTTTTTTCATTCTATTGTTTTTTAGGACGACCTTTTTGCACGTGGTTTTCTCCACATGTGACACACTATAAGGTTCCTTTCTTAAACCCCTCACCCTATTCCTTTGCTAGCTTAGAGGAAGTATATCTACTAGAAGTTGTAATTTTTTGTTGAAAATCAAACTTGGAAGGAGTGGCGAACTTAGCATTCCTTCTTCCTATACTTTTTCCTGAGGATTTCTACACTTTTATCTTAAAGCTAGTCTAATATCTCATTTTCCAGTATGCTCTAAATATTGACCTTATGATTGGACTACTCATAGCAATGTTTGGCCTTTCAAACAGTGTCCTCTGAGGTTCTTGGATCATCATACTCAATTATGTCTTTGTAATTTTATGGTAACCAATTGAGGTACCTTTTAATATTCACATTCTCATCTCTGGTATATGTCACATACCTCAACAAATCCAAAAATCTATCAGTGTACTCATTAGTAGGAAGTTTCCCCAACTTATGCTTGTGGAATTCTTTAACCTTGTTGTCATAGTGTCTCCCAGATAGATACTTCTCCCCGAAATATATCTCAAACATTTTCTAGGATATGCATTTCTCTCTAATTTCCTTAACATTTCTCAAACCTTCCTACCTTATATTAGCCTTTCCCTCCAAGATAAAAATTTCCACTCTATCCTTCATGTTTTTAGAATATTCAAGCACTTTGAAGTCATTCACAATAGCTAATATTATTCCTCTTCATCCTTCTTAACTTCTACATCAAATTTTAGTGGTTTTTTCTCTCCTAAATTTCTCCAAAATTAAGCATTTCTCATTCCTTCTATGTTGGTAGTGTCTCCTAGTTGCAACACTGGATAATTGTTCATGATTGTCTATCTTCTTATGGAGTGAAGAGTAGAGTTCTTCCTCTCACTGTGTCTTCACTTTTATACTTATGCCTCTTCTTTGACATAATGCCTTATGTTTGATTAGCCTCAAAACCATTCTTCCCCATATCAGATGGGTTTTGCTTGGATTTTTGTCTACCTAGATAGTTGGCACCAATCTCATGTTGCTTCTATCTTTGCAAATATGACAAAATATGAAAAATAATTGCATTTACTCTTGATTACATTTCTTGAGCTTTGTAAATCCTTTCATTATCTTCTTCACAACATCTTAACTTATGGTGTCCATATAATCATGGGATTTTTCATCCTTCCTCTTCCCAACTAATTTCTCTTCCTAATTATGTTGTTATCTATTAGTGCTTTACTACACCATTATATTTCTCATTTATTTATTTTGTTGATGTACCTCAGTTTCTTTCTTTGTGTTATCACACACACGACTATTAGTTAAATTGAACACAAATAAATATTTCACTCATCACCTTCGTATCTTTGCAACAAGCACATTAATATGAACTTGCTAAATCATCAAATCTCTGGTTAGTATGCAGGTTTAAAAAAAAATAACATAATAGTAATTTTTTGTGTCAATAATCTTATCAATTTGTTGACATGGCAAATGTTCGCTACACCAACAAGGGGAACTAACCTGATCGCAAGCCCGAATTAAACCTATTTTCGTTTGGAATGGCTAGTTCCAACAGGTTTTAAGGGACCCTTAAATTGTTAAATGTGTTGATAGATTGCTTTCGAGAGGAAGACTTCAATTAAATAAACAAAATAAAACAACTAACTTCTATGTATTAAATCCTATCTGCACTACTTCTAACTACTGTAATCTAGTACTAGCTATCCTAATCTATCCTGCAAGAGCATAACGAAAGAGATAAAACACCATAAATAAATTCCAAGTCCAAAAGAATCAATTACTGAGTTCATATATGAACAAGTCTATATTAGAGCTTGATTGTTATCAGATTACTCATAAAAGAATACACATTCCTTTCTTGAAGCAATAAAACTGCAACTAGTGTTTAATACGGTTTTGAATCAAAGATCACTTATAAGTTAACCATGTAATTGAATCATATTCAAATAAACAAGAATAATCATGAATAGTGTGCCATCAATATGCATAAACGCAAATCACATTTATATTCATTCCAGCGGCAACATCCTACTTCCAAACACCTCAAAGAAAAGGAAAATAAAACAGAAACAAAAGGCTCCTCCTTCGACCAAACAATCCTTATTCACAATACGTCAAATTGTTCTTATCCAAACAAAAGCCCCTTCTCCTCTTCGAAGGTAATACTTATGAAAAAGCCCTTAACTCTAGGTCTACCCTGCCTCTCCATCTTCCCCATTGTTTTCGATATGAAAATCGAGTATACAGAGATAAGATCGTCAGCGTAATCGCTAACACATAGAAAGCATATCTACTGGAGCGATTCATTTCCTGAGGAAGTGAATAGATGTTCGCAAAAAGGGTGACTGTGTGTCACCTTCCCATGATGAAAACTGATATAGCTTTGCTTTCTGAATGTACAGGAAACATGTGGGGTTCCTACCTAGAATGCTTGAGGCTGGACCTTTAAAGACAATGCTTCTGCACATGTGGCTCTTTGAATCCACTCCTACATCCTTTATTTATCGCCTGCAGAGATAATTATCATTAGCTTCATGATTGGGAACAATATAACAAAAATGTTCAAATAAAACATAAATACTACCTTCATTAACTTTTGTAAAACTACGAGAACAAGTGTGAAAAGGATTTATGAATAAAACACAGGCAACACACAGTTTCCCGATTGATCCATAGGCTTGTCATGGTGAGGGCTTCTTTTAATCACAATTAGGTGTTGGCCCCTCCGCGAGCCACAGTACCCATGCCTTCCACTTCCTCGATGTGCGATTATACTATTGGGACTCCACAAGCCCGCCTTTTACACTAAAAACCCAATCCCTTTGTTATTTCGGAAAATGTTGAAAATAAGGGAAAACAAAGAAAATCTCACCCTGATCACTGAGGCTGGACCTGAAATTTTATATGTCAGGGCCTGTTATAGTCATATTTGGGCACTACAACCCCAATCACATATGTCCATAAACCAATTGCTTCTAAACCCCTAAAAGTGTTGTTTCATACCCTAAAGGATTAAGTTCAATTGATTACATCATTTCCCAAAAGTTCTCCCTAAAACACTGCTTAGAACTGGTCAAAACTAGACCATACAGACTGCTCCATGTTGAGGGTGTGATTCATCTCACCTGCTACACACAACGGGTGTGATGCATATTGAAAAGCCCTTCTGTAGGGTGCAATGAGTGAGAGTAGACAAATGGCAGAGGCAATTTGCTAGGTGGAAACTCAGAGAATCTTCTAGAAATTGTTCATATGACACTTGGCTCTCTGAATTCACCTAGGGATGAGTAAGAGATCATGAAATCTCAATGTGGAACCAAGAACTATCAGTGAAATGACACTAATCAAAATCCCAGAGGCTAACTCACCCCCTTGCAAATATCTATATATGGATCCCTCATCCTAGAGATCCAGAGGCTGCAATTTTGTATTTTCTAAGGAAGTGTTGTTGGTTTCTCTGTGAAGCATTGTATTGTTGGGTGATCTAGCTTTTCATGAGGTGAAGAGGGATTTCATGCTGGGAGGATGGCACTGGATCAGACGGCTAGGTTGTAATCCTCTCTTCTACTACTTCTATCAATAAAGCTATTTGAGTTTTCCTCAATATACATGTATATTTCTGAAACATGTATTTGTATATGCATTTGTATGGTTAATGTACTTCTGATTCTACATTGTTTATGGTTATAGATCTCTTAACAAATTTAGGGATTGTGTTAGGATTTTCAAAGACAGTAGGTGGATTTGGGTCAGGATTTTCCCTAGTGTACCGAAGATTCTTCTTGGGAGCCAGTTTCTGAGCTAGTCCTTTTGAGATTTTTAGGAAAATTTGTATCTTGCAAGGACTGGACAAGATTTTGAAATGGCTATACGTATCTCATAGATAGTATGACAGTTGGCTGATTCATCTCTTCCCTAAAACTGTTAGTGTTTGGACTGAAACAGCTTTGAAGGTTTCTTGACTGATATTCAGATTTCAAGCTGTAGCTTTAGGAGATATATAGTAATTAGAAAATCCTAGAGATTCCCCAGCGGAGTCGCCATTTATGTTAACACCCAAGTTGTTCCCTATGAATCCCAAGGGAATACGGCTGGGGTAACCACTAACCAATCTTTGGATTACAGCTTCTAGGCCAGCTGTAATCAGAGAGGGATCTCTCTTTAAGGTTTGTCTCTATTCTGTGGAGATATTAGGCTAGTCATTGAAGTAAGGGTTTTGGTTTATGTTTGGCTAGAAGGATGTCTTTCTGTACTTAAAGTGGAGATCTGCAGATAATGTTAGTCCATTGGGCAATGGATTCTGTGGCTAATGGTTTCTTGAAATCTTGATTTCGAGTAGCTAGAGTTACGGGGCCATTTAGATACTTCATGAAACAAACTTGAAATTATGATGATGGAATGTGAACAAACAGTGAAAAGAAATTAAGAATTTTCCACTAAGCTGAGGTGTGAGACAGAGATATATTCCTCAGGAGCAAACTTGAATTCCTGGAACAATAATCACTGTGAAAGATATAGTGTGAAAGGGTAGTAGTTAAGAATTACACCTTTATTACTATAACTGAAGAAAAACATTCAAAATAGATTAGATTGAGTTCAGGGTAATCTGTGATTAAATCCTGGAACTATTCTTTTTCCTTGCTATTAACTGTAAGACATAGGAAACATGAAAGAGATATGAAAGATAACAAAACATATAACAAAGAGTTATAAAAAAAAAATTATTGTGCCACGAAATACGCAGGAATCCTGTAACTTCCAGCTAAACACCACAAAGCATCAAGCAACATAGAGCTTTGGAAATTCCATCATCTTTTGTATTACTTCTCTGAGATTTTACAGTAAAAGAACAATAGAATAGATATCAACAATATCAAACATCCAACGTCCAACCCCTGCTATCTCATGCGAGGGGGAATATATATAAGTGTTTCATACAAAATATCTCAGGCATTGAGTCATCTAAGAAATAAAATATCTTCATTAACTCGTACATAAATAGTAGATAAGAAGTTATTACAGCCTTTAATACAACATAAATGCTCTTTAATCCTGTCAGAAGATTTCGACCTTTGGAGCTCACTAAGTCAGTTGATGCTTTGTTATAACTGTTGAATGACGTGTCTGTGCAGCTCTGTCCTCCTGTAGCTTTTCGGCCCTGTCACCTATGAGTGCCCGTGCTGCTGTGGTGGCCGAATGTTGTGATTGAGTGGCTAGCCTCCTCTGCTTACATGTTGATATATCCTTATCTCCTGTGTATGACAATTTAAATATTTCAAAAGGAAAAAAACCAAATCATGCCGGTTTAGCCATAATTGTTCAACTATTTCCTTCCTGTGTTTAGCAATTGATGCTTCAAAATTGACCCCATGGTCTCATCTTCCTCTGTATACTTATAAAAATTGGGAGGCTCATCAAACAAGTGAGTAATTTCGTTCATAATGAAGAATAAGCTCTCCACCCTGTTGAAAAGGGTCTGTCCTGATGCTGGCCCTGTTTCTGCTGATGTGTTGGCTGTTTCTGCAATCTGATTAGCACCAAAAGTTTTGACCCTCTTGGCATATTTTTCATGTGAAAGTAGCCTTCCTGAGGGCTCCATCAAGCTAGGAAGACCTCTGTTTTGCAATGCCATGAATTTGTCTTGGAATTTATTGATGTCTGCCTGCATATCCTGGCTTCTTCTTTCTAAGGTCTGTACCAGGTTTCTTAGTGTCAAGACCCTTTTGACCATTGAAATGGTCTCAGTCCTGTTGGCAATTCCCATCTTAATCAGCTGAGAGCTTGTCCTATAGTTAAGCACATTTATCATTCTGGTGGCAACCTCAGGCATGCTGCCTAGAGATGCCCTTGCCCTTTGGATTTCCCTATGTGCTTTTCCAATGAGCCCCATTTGCTCATGAATGGCCTCAATGTATTCCCATTGGTCTGTGATGGACTGGCCAATATTGGCCCATAGGATTCTCTTGAGCTCAGTTGTTACCTTGTCGAGTGTGAGCTCCTTTTCTAGCTCATCTATTCTCTTTTTGAGAGCCTTTACCTTTCTTTCTCTCTCAGCCACATTTTGCTTGGATTTATCATATTTCTCATTGATCTTAGCCAGAGTTTCTTTGGCCTGATTCAACTCTGACATTTGGGCCTCCAAGGCTTGAATCTCATTTCTCAGCTTCTGGATGTCAAGGTTTTCAGCCTGCTCTGTTGTTGGTGCTGAGGTGGAAGGTGCTGCTTATTGTGTCTGCTGACTGGGAGGGGCAGTGGTTTGAGGAGCTTCCTCCAGATTAATTGTTTCTGGGGGAGGTTGTGAGGTTTGTCCTGCCTCCTATTGCTGCAATGTTGCCTGAAGGGCAGCCTCTGATTCCTCCAGCTTCTCTTGTGTCTGGATGAGCTGTTTGTATAATGTTACCAGCACAGCTGCTGCATCCTTGTCTTGTCTGAGCTGGGCAACCTCTTCAGTTTGGGGATGAAGAGTTGCTGGGATTTTGATCATCTTCTTTAATGCTGCCATATCAGCATCCCTTAGTTTTAGAAGCTCCTGCACTGCTTTGACATCCTTAGGATCATGCCCAAGCTCTATTATGATGTCCTCCAGAGCTTTGATCCTGTTGTCCTTTTCTTGAGAGGATGCCCTTTTCAACTCAAGTTGTGCAGTGGTATTATTTAGGCTATTTTGTAGCCTGTAGTTGACCAATGTCTTGTCTGCCAAGGAGGCATACACCATCTCACCCGTTTGTTTGTGTAATTCGATCTGATCCATTGGGTGGATATCCTTGGCCAGGACCTCAAGGTTGGTCCTGATATAATCAGCAGCAGACTGTGGTTGCTGCACGGCTGGTGTGAAATGGCTCATTATCATTTTGCCCTCATGTGCATCATAAGCAGACATGAGTCTTTGCTGGTTAGTGGGAGCCATTTTCAACAAATGATTATACAATTGCAGCCTTATGGGTTCATTTCTATTCTTGATATCCTTGAAATGCTGCTTGATTCTCTTTTAACCTTCCCTTTGTTGGCTTGAGGAGCTAACTTCTCCTCCTGCTGCCCTCTCTTGTTCCTGCTGGAAGGAACTTGCTGAGGCCTCCATGCTAGGAAGGCCTATAGCCGAAGTTTTCCCTATTGGCATTTCTTCTTCTGAAAAAGGGTTCAGCCTTTGCCTCTTCTTCCCTTGAGTTGTTGATGTTGTTAGGGGAGTCTCTCTGTCCCTTTTCCTGCTTATGTCCTCTCTTTGTGGGGTTTGGAGGACTGAGGTATCAATTCTTGATTCTTGCCTAGGAGGCACCATTTGTGCTGGCTGTTGCTCTATAACCATTGGGGCCTCTGCTGTTTGTTCTTCTTGCCCTGGCTACTCCTTTTCTGGCTGATGTCCCTGTTGTTGTTGTTGAACCTGTGCTTGCTATACCTGTTGCTCCATCTTTTTCCTTGCCTTTGCTGGGAGCTTGATTTGTAGTTTTGATTGCCTCCTGATGTGTTGTGGAGGATGAGGCAACTTCTCCTACTTGAGGCTTTGGCAGAGAGAATACCTGTGTAGGAAGTTCCAAGTCAGCCATTTTAAGAAGATTTCTTCTTGCTCTCTCATTCAGTTCTTCTTGTGTAATAGGTTCCTCTAGTGTGCCACTTTTCCATTTTGATTGATTTGCATATTGTTCTATGTGAGGCAACCTTACATGGTCATAGCTAGAGAGCCTATATTTGACCCTTCTTAATGATATGGAGTGATTGGGGTCATAAGGTTTCTAGAGGAAACTAGTCTTTAGGCCAAGGCATTCTAACATTTTGTCAGCTTCTTTCCAGCCTTCCTCCCTTTTGTTCAAAACAAGGTGGCCCAATTGGTTTGTCACTTTCAGCTGTGCCTTCTTGCCCTTGCCTGAGAAGTGTATCATATCAGCATTCCCAAATTGCCTGAAGTATTCAAGGGCAAATAGTCTCATGGGAACATACTTGGGCAGTCTGTATGGGGGTAACTCACAACCATATATTCTGATAACGGTGTAGTTTTGGTAAAAATACCAATCCCCAATGCTGTACACTTT